>VMDO01043167.1:0-10085 GCA_007922755.1 Pedetes capensis
ATCTTAAACAGAAATGGAACCCAAGGACATATAGAAAAATACTATATAGTAAAAGATAGAGAAGACTTGGATGGGAAACTTAGATGGGAAGGGGGAGGGGGGGAAACATAGGGGAGGGTAAGGGGTAACCTATATGAATAATGCTTATCAAATTGCATATATGAAAATTGTCACAATGAAAAGCATGTCAAAATGAATCGCATTATGATGTACATTAAAAATTTCTAATTAAAAAAAAAAAGAAAGAAAAAAAGTGTTAACCCTCAGAGGCTGGGGTGGAGCTCAGTGGGAGCAGAGGAGACTAGCATGTGTGAGGCCCTGGGGTCCATCCCCAGCACCCCCCCAAAAAAAAAAGAAAGAAAGAAAAAAAGAAATCATCCCCCTCTGAAAAGAGAAAGCAGCCCTAATTCACTCCAGTGTTGTCTTTCCTATTATGAGGTTCATATAGTTGGGACAATAAAGTTCTGCTTGGGTTTGACACGTGGTCTAGAAATATACACACACGCGTATGCACATGCACACCCACACACAAACACATCCCAGTGTCATGTAGCAACCCTTTGCTGAGACCTTACAATATGCCAGGCACTGTCCTATTTATTTATTTATTCACTTATTTATTTATTCATTTTGGTGCCGAGAATTGCAGCTAGAGCCTCTCACACGCTGAGCATATATTCCACCACTTAGCAGTATCCCTAGCCCTAAGCATTTTCGTTTGCATTAACTGATATAATCCTCACAATGCTCTATAAATCAGGTACTATTATAATATGGGGAGAAGGACCCAGCAGCCCACTCCCAAAAATCAATCCACCATTGAAAACCCTATGAATAGCAGAGAAGCACTGACTATAGTATTTCGCCTGTTGTACATAGGGTCGCTATGAGTCGGATATCGACACCATGGCACCTAACACGACACACACCACATTATAATATAAGGAGACTGCTAGTGTTAGGTTCATATACAGGTCATCTGATAGAATTGGTTTTTTGAAACCAGGAGACAGGGAACGATAACACAAGATTTTTAACATTGAACAGTTAAGTGAGTTGCATTTAAAGTAGACATGTGACATCCATATCTACAAAAGCTTATGTATTCACTTTGGCCTACATTATGTTTTTCTTTCTTGGAGCTCCTTGGGAACTTGAGATATCACTTTATCATTTGGATTACCTTGTAATTTTTCATACATGAAATTGACTGAGCACCTACTATCTATGGAAGGCTGTCTTGGAAATTCTTGGGGAAACCAATGAGGTGCATTTGATTTTCCTTTTGATGCGGTTCCAGTGAAGACCCAATGCTCACGCTCATGCTGACTTAAATCCCTCTGTCCTCCTCGCAGAGCCAGGACTCTGGGGAGGAAAGTGAGGCTCTTGGAGAGGGAGCATCTTAAGTGCCTGACCCTAGGCGCCACCCTTGCCCTCTTAAACTCACACCACAAATATCTTACCTGCCCATAACAGAAGGAAATCTGGATCATGCATTCAACTTTGTGGTCTATGAGGAGAGCACCCCACCCACAGGGGGTCAAAGTGAGGGAGGGGGAGCTTGACGTCAGTGCACTCTGATTACCAAGCCAGTGCCCCAGCCACTCAGCCTTGATCACGAGCACTTTAAGGAAGCGGATGTGACTTTAGTGCGGGAAGACAGCTGAACAGGGGCGGCTCGTTAAAATGGGTTTGATGGGCAGGAGAGAGAAAGTGAACTATTCCCCACAGCAAAAGTGAGATTCTAAGTGCACAAAATGATGAGATCTGCAAAGAGAGTCCCAGCCACTTCGTATTCCCAAACTGTCAGCGCACGAGAAGCCTAACGTTCCGGAATTATCTCAGCAGGCAGACGGCTGGTTCACTCATTCAGCAACACCCACTGAGCACAAGTGCCAGAGAGGGCCGTGGCGACCACCCTGCAAGGCTACACCATCTATGGGGAAAGATCCCACGTGGAGCAGCACGCCCCATGTGACAGCGGCGCCCAGGTCAGTCTCTCATAGGAAGTCTTCCCCATCTGATCCCACAAACCGCTAACTCCACTACTCTTCAAAATTGACATAATCGGTCTGCCCTTTTTACCTTTTCTCAAAGCAAAACCCCATTTTTAACCAGGCATTTTTAACATATACATTCTAGCACTCCAGAGGCCGAGGCAGGAGGATGGAGGATTGCAAGTTCAAAGCCAGCCTGAGCTACATAGTGAATTCCTGTTCAGTATGGGCTACAGATCAAGACACTGTCTCAGAAAAACAAAAAATAAAAACAAACACAAACAAACCAAAACCCAGAAAACAAATTGTTTTAAAAAAACCCACCATTTTTCATTTTATATAAACAGAAGACATTCTGAAATTAATAGCCATTTTTACACAAATCAAACCCCCTAAATATCATCTCTGTAACAGGCTGGAGGAGCTAAGCTAAAACCTAAGGAGGTGCCAGCATTTTACTTAAGAGTGGCATTTACCTTTCCAAAGGGTGGGGTGTAAGTCGCTAGGGTAGAAAGTAAAATGGGGACTATTTCTTTGTTACCTGACATGACGATAGGAAGGAGGTGGATGTATCTTAAATGATGGGGATAGGGGGATGTAATTTAAAAAGAGGGAATTTAACCAACATCTGCAGGAGGTCACCTGCTTAAAGTATACAAAAATTGACAAGCTGCGCACTATTTCACACACCTGTAATCCCA
Source organism: Pedetes capensis (assembly GCA_007922755.1). Taxonomy (NCBI): domain Eukaryota; kingdom Metazoa; phylum Chordata; class Mammalia; order Rodentia; family Pedetidae; genus Pedetes; species Pedetes capensis. The sequence continues at coordinate 2,699 of VMDO01043167.1, forward strand.
GCAACTAGGGAGGCAGAGGCAGAAGGATGGAGAGTTCGAGGCCAGAAGCAGCCTGAGCATGTTAGCAAGACTCTGTCTCAAAATAAAAAGTAGAGGGGGTGGGGAGAGACTGGAGATGTGACTCAGTGGTGGAGCATTTGCCTAGCACACACAGAACCCTGGGTCCAACCCCCAGTATTGGAAAAAGAAAATGATAGAAATTTCTAGAAGCACAGATACTCCTTACATTGCCAATATGTTTAGCATATTTGAAAGTAAATATTACAACTATTGTTTTTATTCCATGAAACTTATATTAAAATAATGTTCTATTGCTATTTAAAAGAAGTGGAAAATTGCTTTATTTTTAATTTGTGGGTCTTATCTGTGTTCATAAATTCCTCCATGTCTCTATCTAATCTTCCAAGCCAAATGGCCCTTTGCCGACTGGGGGCTAAAAGTTCTTCCTAGTGAGTTACCCACCAATCCCAAAACTTTTTCCTAAATACCTGAATGAGATCAACCCACTAATAATTACCTCCAGGTATGCTGAATTTGACATTTTAAAACTAAAATCAGTGCTTTCTAGAGTTTATAGAATATAGTTAGCTCCAATTCACTATTTTCCTAACACTGCAAGGCTTCTACTGCACAAGTGCATATGTGTACAGTTGAGATTCCTACAATCTGGGGAAAAGATACTTATTATCAGTACAGCTTTGAATTGATCATGTTTTTTAATTGCAGCTCATCTTGCTTCTTAGTAGCAAATTATTGTTAGTTTGCTCAGCATTATCAACTTAGTTTGTCATGGGTTGTTTTTAACCCTACAATATGTAGTAATGAATATTTAGGAATTTGGGGGCTATAATTTTCCAAAACTAGACTTTCGTATACATGCAATGCATTCAAGTATGAATCATCCATACCCTTATTGCTAAAGCAGATGTATACATATTTCCCCAACAATTTGCTCTGTTGAGAATATTTCATTGGTAATATATGCAGTATATAATTTTAGCATGCAAATTACTTACAATACACAATCAAGGCAAATCTAATATAATTATTGGGTTATTTTATGTTTACTTGATATTGTTTCAAAATAAAAAAGCAAACATGAGCTGATATTTTATTCCTGTTGCATAAAAAATAAGCACTTAATATATGTTTTTTGCTTTGGTTGGGGCAAGCCTTCTTTTTTTTTTCTCAGTAGTGGGAGGTGTTGAACCTAGGGCCTTGCACATGCTAGATAGGTACTTGAGCACTGAGCTGCAGCCCCAGCCCCTTTTTTATTTTTATGTTTTATTTTGAGACAGGTGTCACTGAATTGTCTAGGCTGCCTCTGGCCTCAAATCTGTGGTCTCTCTCCCTTAGCCTCCCAAGTCACTGGTATTATAGAAGTACACCACAGTGCCTGGCTAAGAGCAAGGCTTTGATGATCATTCAACATGGAAATGAATGGGGTGAGTGTGATGGCTAGCCTTCATTGTCCACTTGACTAGATTAAGAGATCCCTCAGATTAGTGAAGCACATCTCTGTTCTTCTCCATGAGGGCATTTCTAGAGAAGACTGACAGGTCCAGCCACAACTGAAGGCAAAAGACCCACCCTGAAGGTGACCTGGTGCCATCCAATAGGCGGAGCTCTGTGAGAAGGAATAGAAGAGGAGAAAGGAAGCCAGCGCATGAGTGGGACAGATTTAAAAACTCTTCCAGTGCACAGTGTGGCTCTCTCTTGAATTGTCACTACCCGCAGACAACAGATGACAGTTTCCTCAGCTTTCAGGTGGATTCAACATCAGACTTTCCAGGGTGCTTCCAGACCTGAGCATTGGTGACTTTTCAGGTTCCCAGCTCTTGGACTGAGTGGCTACCAGTCTCTCTACAGGCAGTGGCTGTGGAACTATCCTGCTCCAACGTGTAAGCTAATTTCATAAATTATATAATTCACACACACACACACACACACACACACACACACACACACATTCTCTACTGGTTCTGCTCCTCTAGATAACCCTAACTGATACAGATTTTTATACTACCAGTGGTTCTAGAGAAACGGAATTAATTATAAGGGTGAATTTCCTTAGTGATTTTTTAATTTGACTACAACTAAAGCTGCTGGGGCTGGGGTTTAGCTCAGTTGGTAGAGTTCTGCTCTGTGCTCTCTGAGGCCCTGAGTTTGACTCCTAGCACTAAAAAATGGGAGCAGGACCTGGCAGCCCACTCTCAAAATAATCCTGAAATAATCAGCCATGGAACATCTTATGAATAGCAGAGAAGCACTGACATGATGCCTGCCAGGCATGGCACAATGTTGATTAGTGTTTTGTTCTGTTGGACATACGACTGCTAGGAGTCAGACCCAATGGTACCTAACAACAACAAAGCTGCTAAAGACTCTCCTGATAGTATAGAGAGCACTGATTATCCATGTTATGAACTGCTTAAAGAAGTATACATGAAGTAAATGACTTTGCTATTCCTGCTCTACCACTTATAAGAAATAAGAAATTTAGTGACTGATACTTTTGAACATTTCTGGAAAACTAAAGAATATAATGATGCTGGCTGGCTGCTCCTGGCATCTCTGGATAAAGTAATAAGGGAAAAGAATGAGCTCAGAAATTCAATTTCCCAGCACCAGATGCACATAAAAAAACTAAAGGCTTCTAAGTGTGCCCTGAGAGAGAGCCTTCTCTCCTGTAGCCAGAGGGCAGAGATTGCAGAAAACCAAACACAAGCCCTCATCAGCAATTGACTATTTAAGTCCCAACCTCAAAGGGTGTATCAGTTAAAGTGAGGACACTAATTGGAAAAGAATGGGATCCTGTAACTTGGGATGGAGATGTGTGGGAGGACCATGATGAAGTTGAGGACAATGAACTTCCAGACTCTGATGGGTCTATTTTGCCTGAGGAGGTAGCCTCCCTACCTTTAGTCATAACTGTAGCCCCAACCCTACCCCCTGTGGTATCTGCCTTTCTATCCTTGTCTGAGAGAGTTAATCCTGTAGTCCATAGGGAGATAGTAGTGACCCTTCCTGAAGTAGATGCCCAGCAATACAATGTTGATGCCCCTTAGGACCCAACCTCATCCCCATTTTTGCCTCCAGGCCACTAACTATACTGAAGTCTCAGCAGGTCCCGAGAAATGAGATACAGAATGTGATCCATGAGGAGGCATGCTACACTCTTAAAGAACTTCATGAGTTTCCAATTCATGTAGGCAGAGGTCTGGAGAATACATATGAGAAGGTATTTTAAGGGTATGATATGTTGACAGGAACATGATATCAGATCAGGTTGAATTTATTCATATGGGTCCACTGAGCAGAGATTCTGCACTTAATATTGCAGGTAATAGGGTTTTAAAAGGCGTTAATGTTTTATTTCATTGGTTAGCTGAAGCATTGGTCCCAAGATGGTACACTGTGAATGAGCTGGAGATGGATATTTCTTGGTCTACTGTTGATGAAGGGATGCAAAGGCTCAAGTAAACTGGATTGTTGGGGTGGATTTGTCACATAAAATCTACTTCCCCACAATGGGAAAGGCCAGAAGATGTGCACTTTACCAATACTTTAAGAAAGATTTGTGAGAGGAGCACCAGCATCCTTAAAGAGCTCTGTTATTGTCCTTCTCTATATGCCAAACCTATGGCATGAGACACAGCCACTCAATGGAGAAACTAAATGCAATGGGTATAATTGGATTACAGACTGGCAGCACTCAACCACCCTGGTTGTACTTACGAGAATGGACAACAGAGGTGAAGCAATGATCAGAATGGTCTGACTCATATAGATCCATGGCATTGGCTAATTAATCATGGTGTTTCCAGAAGTGAAATAGATAAGTCCCCTAAATTCTTAATTGCTCTTTGTAAGCAGAAAAATTCCAGGGCAAATGAACAAAAAGCTAACTAGAATGATACCTACAGAGAATTATGGTCCCTCAACCAATTTCCAGATTCGAACCAGTTTATGGACCCAGAACATCTTGAATGAAAGGGAGGCCAGGTCCCCTTAAGGAAGGACCCTGCTATTCCACCAAAAACTGTTACTGCTAATCTTTCTCCCATCCTTCAACAAAGGAACCTACAACCTCTTACCAGGATAACTGTACATTGGGGAAAAGGAAATAATCAGACTTTTCAGGGCCTATTGGACACTGGGAGATCCTAAATAGCATTGTCGCCCTCTGATCAAAATGGGGGCTTATAGAGGCCAAGTGATCAATGGTGTTTTAGTCAAGGTTCATTTCATAGCAGGTCCAGTGGATCCCTGAACTCATCCTGTGGTTATCTCCCCAATTCCAGAAGGCATAATTGGGATAGATATACTTAGCACTTGGCAGAATTCTCCCTTTGGTCCCCTAACCTGCAGAGTGAAGGCTATTATGGTGGGAAAGGCCAAATTAAGCCATTAAAGCTTCCTCTCCATGGAAAAATCATGAACCCCAAACAATATTCCATTCCGGAATGGATCTCTGAGATTACTGCCACTATCAAGAACTTGGGCTGGGATTTAGCTCAGTTGGTAGAGCACTGCTCTGTAGTCTCTGAGGTCCCAAGTTTGATTCCCAGCACCACAAAAATGGAAGAAGGATGTGGCAATCCACTCCTGAGGCAATCCCGAAACAATCAGCCCACTGGAAACCCTGTGAGGGTTGCTATGAGTCGGACACGACTCGACACACCTAACAACAACAACAACATCAAGGACTTGCAAGATGCAGGGGTTGTGGGGGTGGCTCTCCTATCTGGCCTGTGCAGAGGATGGGTGGATCTTGGAGAATGACAGTTGACTATCATAATTTTAATTAATTGGTGACCCCAATTCAGCTGCTGGGCCAGATGTGATTTCCTTGCTTGAGCTGATGAACACATCTCCTAGTACCTGGTATGCAGGTATTGATTTGGCAAATGCCTTTTTCTCCATCCCTACTCAGAAGTCCCACCAGAAGCAATTTGCTGTCAGCTGGCAAGGCCAGAAAAATACCTTTACTATCTTACCTCAAGGATAGATTAACTTTCCAGCCCTGTGTCATAACTTAGTTCGCAGGGAACTTGATCATGTTTCTCTTCTGCAAGGTATCCCATTAGTCCATCACACTGATGACATCATGCTCACTGCTGAAGGTGAGCAAGAAGTAGCAATCACTTTGGGTTTGTTGGTAAAGCATTGGTTGTTGTTGTTATTGTTGTTAGGTGCTGTCAAGTCAGTATCTGACTCAGCGACCCTCATAGGGTTTTTAGTGGCTGACTGTTTCTGGATTGCCTTGGGAGTGGATTGCCAGGTCCTTCTCCCATTTTTGCGGTGCTGGGAATTGAACTTGGGACCTCAGAGACTGCAGCGCAGCACTCTACCAACTGAGCTAAATCCAAGCCCAAAGCATTGGTTAGAGGAGGAGATATAAATTCAACTATAATTCAAGGAACTTCTGCCTCAGTAAAGTTTCTAGGAGTGCAGTGGTGTGGGGCATGCTGAGATATTCCTTCTAGGTGAAGGGTAAGTTGCTGCACCTGGCCCCTGCTACCCCTGAGAGAGAAGCACAGTGCCTAGGGGGCTTATTTGGACTTTGGAGGCAGCACATTCCTCACCTGGGTGTGTTATTTTCATCTGTATACACAGTAACTCAGAAAGCTGCTACTTTTGTGTGGGGCCCAGAACAGAAGGCAGCTCTACAACTGGTCCAGGCTGCTGCAAGGCTGCTCTGCCACTTGGGCCATATGACTCAGCAGAGCCAATGGCACCTGAAGTGTTGGTGGCAGATAGGGGAGCTATTTGGGGCCTTTGGCAAGGCCCCATAGGTGAATCACAGCCCTTGGGAATTTGGAGTAAGACTCTGCCATCATCTGTAGACATCTGTTCTCCATTTTGAGAAATGCCTCTTGGCCTGCTACTGTCCCTAATGGAAACTGAATGCTTGACCACAAGCCACCAAGTTACCATGTGACTCGGGCTGCCCATCATGCACTATGTGTTATCTGACCCACTAAGCCATACAGTCAGACTTGCACAGCAGCAATCCACCATCAAATGGAAGTTGTACAGATGTGATTGGACTCAAGCAGGTCCTGAAGGCACAAGTAAGTTACATAAAGAAGTGGCCCAAATGCGCATGGTTCCCACCCCTGCTACAATGCCCCCTGTCCCTCAGCATGCACCTGTGGCCTCACGGGGTTTGCCTTGTGATCAACTGAGGAAGGCAAATGAGGGTGTGGTTTGCAGATGGTTCTGTGTGTTATGCAGCCACCTCCTGAAAGCAGACAGCTGCAGCAGAACAGCCTCTTTCTGGGACATCCATGAAGGATAGTGGGACAGGAGGGTCTTCACAGAGGGCAGAGATTCGGGCAGTGTACATTAAATGGCCAGATGTGTGTCTCTATACCATTCATGGGCTGTCGCCAATGGTTCGGCTGGAGAGTTAGGGACTTGGAAGGAGCATGATTGAAAAATTGGTGAGACAGCAAAAGAAACAATTAACAGAGTCAAGGAAACCTCCACGGAATGGGAAAAAAATCTTCGCATTTTATACATCTGACAAATGTCTAATTACTAGAATTTATAAGGAACTCAAGAAAAAAAAACCCCAAAAACCAAACAACCCAATACACAAATGGGCAAAGGAATTGAGTAGACAGTTCTCAAATGAAGAGGTCCATAAAGCCATGAAACACATGAAAAAGTGCTCAATATCCCTAGCCATTAGGGAAATGCAAATCAAAACAACGCTGAGATTTCACCTTACACCAGTAAGAATGGCCGAGATCAATAAAACAAACAACAACAAATGCTGGCGAGGTTGCGGAGAAAAGGGAACACTTTTACATTGTTGGGCTGGGATTTAGCTCAGTGGGTAGAGCGCTGCGCTGCAGTCTCTGAGGACCTGAGGTCAATTCCCAGCACCACAAAAATGGGAGAAGGGCCTGGCAATCCACTCCCAAGGCAATCCCGAATCACTCAGCCATTGAAAACCCTATGAGGGTCGCTATGAGTCAGATACCGACTCGACAGCACCTAACAACAACAACAACTTTACATTGTTGGTGGAGCTGTAAATTGGTGCAACCACTATGGAAATCAATATGGAGGTACCTCAAAAAACTAAAAATAGATCTACCATATGACCCAGCTATAACACTATTGGGAATTTACCCAAAGGGAGATGGGTCATGGTACCACAGAGACACCTGCATCTCCATGTTCAATGCAGCGCTTTTCACAATAGCAAAGATATGGAATCAACCAAAGTGCCCTTCAACAGAAGAATGGATTAAAAAACTATGGTATATATACACAATGGAATACTATTCAGCAATCAAGAAAAATGAAATAGGGTCATTTGCAGCAAAATGGATGGAATTAGAGAAAATTATTTTAAGTGAACAAACACAAG
>VMDO01043168.1:0-10083 GCA_007922755.1 Pedetes capensis
GCAACCAATTAAGAGTGATATTCAAATAAAGGGTGAAACTGGATGTCACATTCTGGCCAATCAGAGGATGTTCTTTAGTGGCCAATCAGGGCACAGGGTGAGGGTTGGGAGTAACCAATCAGGTGGCTGGGGGTCTGAAAGGGTAGGTGCCATCTTGCCTTACTTGATGCCAAGAAGACCTGGAGGTGGGAAAAGGGTTATTGGAGGCCATCTTACCCTGGGGCATAGATTTCAGACCTCCAGGTGGGCTAGATGGACCTTTTCCCAATCATGCTTCCTCTCTATCCTCTGAGGCTATCCCATAATATTCCCTACATATTTACATAATTATTTAAAGTATTATATTAAAAAGTATTATATTAAAAAAGTATTATATTAAAGTAAAGAGAATCTATTTGAAGGTTTACTTGCAAGATGCAACCTCAGGTACACATCATGTTTCTGCTGCACACTGAAGAATCACACAGTGTGACGTGAATATAGACAAGCGTCAAATGGGGAATGACTTAACTTGTGATCTTTTGACTTTCCAGTAATGCAAAAGCGACATCTATTCAGAAGAAACTGTATTTCAAATTTTGAATTTGGATGTTTTCTTGGGCTTGCAGTATGTGGTATATCCTCCTGAGATGCAGGGCAGCTGCAGTGAATTTCACTGTCCAGTCACTTCCGCCAGCACTAGAGAAACGATGCAGACGCTCTGCAGTGTGATGTGTTGTAAGCTAGAATGTCTGTGGGCCTCGTGTATTTAATATTGTCAGCTTCTGATGGGTTTATTGAGACATAACTCTGTCATAAATTGAGGAGCATCTGTCTAGGACAAAATAGAGTACAAATACTTAACAATGGATGCTAATAAATAGCACTGGTAAAAATAATGAAAAGTAAGGCAAGGAACACAATCTCCTCTTAGCAATTGAAGAACTTCTTGAATGGAGTTTAGGATTGGGGGTGCTAGTCAAAGGTGTTTGGTGGGAGGTAAAGGTTGTTATTTGTTGTTAGGTGCCATCGAGTCGAGTCCGACTCATAGCGATCCTATGTACAGCAGATCGAAACACTTGCCGATTCTGTGCCAGGCAAACGATCTTATTTATGTTTAAGCCCATTGTGACAGACACTGTTTCAATCCATCTGGTGGAGGGTTTTCCTCTTTTGCATTGACCTGCCACTCTCCCAAACATGATGTCCTTCTCCAGGGATTGTTCTTTCCTGACTACATGTCCGAAATATGTAAGACGCAGTTTGGCCATTTTTGCTTCCAAGGAGCACTCTGGTTGTACTTCTTCTAGGACAGATTTGTTGGTTCTTTTGGCAGTCCATGGTATATTCAACAGACATCTCCAGCACCACAATTCAAAAGCAGGGAGGTAAAGGGGTAAGAATGAAATCCAGACATTGCAAACTAAAGACAGCAAAAGGGTGGACCGAACTCAGGCACTCTTTTGACAAAAGTCTATGGTTCCTGGCAATGTGATTGTGCCTGGAATTGTATTGTTTGAATTGTTGTTGTTGTTAGGTGCTGTCGAGTCGGTATCCGAATCATAGTGATCCTCATAGGGTTTTCAACGGCTGATTGTTTTGGGATTGCCTTGGGAGTGGGTTGCCATATCCTTCTCCCATTTTGCGGTGCTGGGAATTGAACTCGGGGCCTCAGAGACTGCAGAGCAGCGCTCTACCAACTGAGCTAAATCCCAGCCCATTGTTTGAATGGGATACCTCTATTTATATCACAAACAATCATAATATCTGCATAAACTAAATCCTTTAATTGATGTACTCAGTACTCGAATAGATTTTTGTAGGTGATGGTTAATTTTAACCCTTTGTACAGAAGTTATCATCTTCTATGGGTTGACTTTTTTCTACTTCCTGGAAGATTTTATGTGTTTCTTTATACCTTTAATACTCTCCAGTTTCATCTTGATGAAATTAGATACAAGGTTTTCAAATTTACCCTGGTAAGTATGCACTTTGGGTATACAATCAGAAGACACTTGTGAAGTTATCTTTTTCATTTTAGGGAAATTCGTAGCCATTACCATCTCAAACATTGCCTGATCACCATGCCAACTCTTATGCCAGGGGCCTGTTGGAATGGCTCAATTTATCCTTAATCTCTTTTAGGATCATTTTCATAATAGCCTTCTCTTTATTCCTCAGGGACTGAAGTCTAGTACTTTGGTACTCTCTGTTAATTCTCATTCTCTCTCTCTCTCTCTCTCTCTCTGTCTCTCTCTCTCTGCAGTTCTCAGGGGTTGAACCTTGGGCCTTGCACATACTTTGTAAGTGCTATACCACTGGGCTGCACCCCTAATCCATTTTTAATTTTTCTTTTTTGAGTCAGAGTATTACCAAGTTACTCAGGCTGCCTCTGGCCTCAAACTCATGATCCTCCTGCCTCCACCTCCGGAGTTGCTGAGATTACAGGTGTGACCACTGCATGTGGCTTCTAATCACGTTTTCCTGATATATAGTATTTATCCATAGGCTGGGGTTTAGCTCAGTTGATAGAGCGATGCTCGGCACTCTCTGAGGTCACAGGTTCAATCCCCAGCCCCACAAAAATGGGAGAAGGACATGGCAGCCCACTCCTGAAACAATCTTGAAACAATTAGCCATTGAAAATGCTGTGAGGGTCACTATGAGTCCAACCCAACTCGACTCGATGACATCTACCAATAACAGTATTTATCTTGTTGAAATTTTATAATTTGTATTTTCTAGTTTCTCTCTTCTTGTTTGATATCCATCACCACAGTTGTTTTTATCACGGCCCTTTTGGAAGACTGTCCCATTGTGTGACTTCTCCCTTTGGTAAAATCTGCCTTCCTTGAGCAACAATGCTTTCTTCTCATGCTTTGGAATCGTAATTCCCTAGTTCATCTGAAAACCTGCAGCCATAGCCCTGTGGTATCCAATCCTGTCAGATCTCAGAAGCTAAGCAGGGTCGGGCCTGGTTAGTCCTTGGATGGGAGACCGCCTGGGAACACCAGGTGCTGTAGGCTTGGGAGAAGGACCTGGCAACCCCCTCCCAAAAATCAATCTGCCATTGAAAACCCTATGAACAGCAGAGAAGCACTGACGATAGTGTTTCCCCTGTTATACACAGGGTCGCTATGAGTCGGATACTGACTTGACGGCACCTAACAACAACAACAAGTTCATCTGAAGCCATTTCTTATGCTGGTCTCACTTCCCCTCCCTGTCTGCACACAGGAATTGTTGTTGCTTTGGTGCCCACTGGGGGCCTAGTTCAGAAGGGAGTGCCTGCCAGCGGTTCAGCCCTGACATCACAGGGCTCTCCCGAGGCAGGTGACCCTCAGGCCGCCGCTGTTCCTGGAGGGCGCTTCGGTCCACGCCCTGTAAGCCTGTGTCCTGCTCCTGTACAGCGCTGCATCTTGGTCCCATTTCTGCCACCCAAGGCTGCCTACCTCACAGTGGATGAGATTGTGTGCTTTCAATATATTTTATACCCTGCCTTTGTTGATCCGTGGAGCAGGACCATGGGAGGGAGAGTGGTGGGGAAGACAGCAGGTCCTCGTGGCCAGCCATGTCTCTGCTCTAGCGCTTATCGGGTATGCTTGAGAAGAGAAAGCTCCCAAAGTTCCCAACCTACTTCCGGAGCTCTCTGCCCTGGTACTCACAGGGGCAGCCCCAGCTGGTACCTGCCAGATCATCAGTTCTAGACATTGAACCCAGCAGGGGTGGCCCGGCTCACCCTGCCCTTCATTTGCACTTGCACTTCCATTGTAATGAGGTGGTGAATTTGCCTGCCTGTTTCACTGACATTTCCACCGTAACGAGGCTGATTCTGGCTTGGTGACTTGAGAATTTGGTAGCAAGCAGACTGGGTAAATATGTCTGATTGCTGGTGTGACTCATTAGAAAGGGAATGGCCTTTAAAAGTGCAAAACAGTCTCTCTTTTCCCACCTGGCCACCCCCTCTCCAGCCCCTTTGATATGAACGTAAAGAAAATCCTGTCAGGAATAAAACTAGTATTTCGTCTTGAAGCATGCAGCGGGAGGAAATTTTGCCCTCTCTGGGAAAGCCTGCTGTCTCCACATTAAGGTTGTTTACATTTCAGAATGAGTAAATGTTAGAAAATTGAAAGGACTCCGAGATATTTATGGAAATTAGCGTTCACCTGAGACATTAAAATAAGCATGAAATAGATGTATTTTCTGCTTAGTTTATAAATAGAGCGTTTCCCTGTTGAGATTTCTCTCTGCTGTTATCATTCTTATCTGTGACTCCAATGCTCACGGGCTGGCCACGTTCATCATAAGTGGCGTGGGCTACGCATGCATCTGGCTGCTCCTTGTGGGGACAGCCACCCTTGTCATCCAGTTCAGAAAGGAAGTAACAACAAATTCTCTGGCTCTGTGGCTACCCCAGTCTTTGAAAGGGAGTGACTTTGTCCCATTTCTTTAGTCCTTCTGTGAAGATAGGATTTGAAAGATTTTTTATCTTAGGAAAGCCTGCTGTTCATGGTACATGATATGGCAAATGCCAAAGACACTCAAAATCTATGCTCAATGCCAGTTCATGCACACTTTTAGGAACAAACAGTGCTGGCAGATTTTGGGATTACAGGCGTGTGCCTGTAGTTTTTAATGCATATCTTAGTGCATCTCATCATGACATTTCCACACACAGATTTTGGGATAAGAATTATTTGTGAGAAAATATTAATTGATTGTTCTAGACAATGTTGAGTATGGGCGTGATGCAAACAATTCCCAAACATGGTCTGACCTGAGTTAAAGCAACAATGTATTCGTGTGCCACTGGTCCTATGGGCAGACACTTTGATGCCAACAATGAAAACAAACTGATCCTTGTTGTTGTTAGGTGCCATCGAGTTGGGTCCAACTTATAGTGACCCTAAGTACAACAGAATGAAGCGCACCCTGACACTGTGCTATGCTCAGTACTATGTCAGTGCTTCTCTGATATTCTTGAGGTTTTTGATGGCTGATTGTTTTGGGAGTGGGTTGCCGGGGTCCTTCTCCCAAGCCTGTAGTACCTGGTGTTCCCAGGCAGTCTCCTATCCAAGGACTAATCAGGTCTCACCCTGCTTAGCTTCCGAGATCAGACAGGACCAGATGCCAGGGTGGTGCGGCTGCAGACGGCTGATCTTTACGGTCATAATTTCCAGCACTCGGTGGTGAGTCTAGGGGCGAGAATGCTGGAAGTGATATCTGGTTTCTCAGGGCAGCAGAACCTTTTTCTACCCCACCTTCTTCTCCCAACAGTAGCCTGCTATTCCCTGAGATGTACGTCCATTTCAATGTCACTGGGATTCAGAGGGCAATAGCACCTATCTCATCATCCGTGTCAAACTTTAAGCACTGTTCTTTTCTTCTCCATTGCTTTGGCTCTGTTCCTATGGTTTGGAGGTTTCTATTCTTTTACCAATTAACAGCAGAGTGTGTCTGCATACAGCCATGCCTTACCTTGCTGATGATTGCAGTTTAAATAATTTCAGATCATTTTAGGCTCCTGCAACTTTTTTTTTGTAGTTCCTTTTGCTTTGCTTTGTTTGTATCAGTTGGTTGGTTAGGGCCATTGGCGTGACTCGGTTATTCTCAGTCATTCTCCACAGCACCTCAGTCTTACGAGGATGGGCTCTGTCTCCGTGAGGATGGTGTTCTCAGTTTTCCCAGGTTACGCTCCTCTGTTGCGCCCAGAAGCTTTATGCTGACAACCAGCGTCGGGACTGAGAGGCAGGCCCCATGGACTGTGGCTTGTCCCACTCCAGAGAAGATCAGCCAGGCGTCTCTGGGGTTTAAACACACTCAGGAGCACTCCTGGCGTTTTGCGTGTTAGCTCTTGTGTTATCCTTTGGAGATCATCAGCTGCTACCTTAACAGGCATCAGGGAATAAGTCACGCAAGCCTCGGGGACATGCATTCGGAAGCCGGCCTCCACCACAGTGCTCAGCAGGCCTGGGCTAAAACACGGCATAACAGCCGGGCGCAGTGGCGCACGCCTGTAATCCCAGCAGCTTCGAAGGCGGAGGCAGGATGATCGCAAGTTCCAGACCAGAGGCAGTCAGCATAACTTAGCGAGACCCTGTCTCAAAAAAGTTAAAAAAAAAAAATGGGCTGGAGGTGCAGCTCAGTGGTCCAGCACTTGCAGAGTATGAAAGTACGAGGCCCTGGGTTTAACCCCCAGTACCCGCCCCCCCCAAAACAAAACACAGCATAACAGAAAGCCACAGGCTTGTCTGCACCCTAATTCCACGTGCTTTCCATGAGGGCCTAAATGACACATCAGAAGGGGGATGGGTGTTTCATGAGCCCTGCTGGGTTAAGTTTGGTCTGCAGTTATACCCGCTATCCAAGTCTACTGTGGAGTTCTTCTGTGGCATTGGCCTCTACAGACACTGGGTACAGAAAGATCTTTTCACCACTAATCCTGCCATCCAAATGTATACGGTGTTCCCAAGGCAGCAGACTGCGGTCATGTTGCTGCTGAGCTGCTCAATTTTGCCCCACTGGTTCAGAAATTATGCAATATGTCACCCTACTACTCACCAGCCTGCTCAGGTAGACCGCTCACCTGTGCCGGAAGAGCGTCTCTCTCAAGTGGGAAGGTGGGCTGCTCAAGTGGGAAGGTGGCCCTTCGAAAATCTCACTTCGGAGCGTTGTTTACCAGGGCATAATTTGCAGGAGTTCATGGTTGGCATCCTTCTATCCGCACACCACCCTGCGAGACCCATGTTAATACTGTTTTGTGTAACTGCAAGTGAATTAAGAATTTGGGGGCAATACCAGACCTTTTGGTCCGTGTGACTTGGGAAGCTTCAGACAAATCACATCATCTCTTTAAGCACTTGGTCCTTCCTGGCAAAGTGAGAACATTAGCAGCCCCTACAGCTGCCACGAGGGCATGGACCATGGGACCAAATGTACAGTGTCTGATGCAGGCAAAACACACAACAGCTCAAAAGGAAATGTGCCCTTCGGATGATGACTTAAAGATATTCAGCTCTGACTGAGGCTTGCCTTCAGAGCTGTGCTTTCCTACAGGATTCTTCTTATTATTCTTTTGTTATTGTTGTTGTTAGGTGCCGTAGAGTTGAGTCCGACTCATAGCGACCCTCATAGGGTTCTCAATGGCTGACTGTTTCAGGATTGCCTTGGGAGTGGGTTGCCAGGTCCTTCTCCCATTTTGCGGTGCTGGGAATCGAACTCCTGACCCCAGAGACTGCAGAGCAGCACTCTACCAACTGAGCTAAATTCCAGCCTCTTATTATTCTTTTAAGTGAAACAAAGCCAAAACCAAATAAACAGAAAACACCAAATCACACCAAAGTCTGTTCAACCTATGAAAAATATATCATTATGTATATAGTTTATTTTTATAGGTAGTTGTTTTTTTTTTTCACGACTGCGGGTTGAACCCAGGGCCTTGTGTTTGCATGCTTTGCAAGTGCTGGACCACTGAGCTGCACCCCAGCCCATTTTCTTTTTTACTTTTTGAGACAGGGTCTCGCTAAATTACGCAGACTGCCTCCGGTCTCGAACTTGCGATCCTCCTGCCTCCACCTCCGGAGCCACTGGGATTACAGGCGTGCGCCATCATGCCCGGCTGTATTGCTAGTTTTTAATGCACATGTTAGTGGGTCTCATCATGACATTTCCACCTGCAGATTTTGTCATACTTTGCTCACATTTACTTCCCCCTTACCCTCTCATGACCCCCTCCCTCCTCCCCTCCCTCCCACAAGGGTCCCCCTTCTACTTGAAGGTCTTTCTGGCCTTCCTCTCCTTCTCTCTCCATTTCGTCCCATCACCCAGTCTCTCCTCCCTCAGATTGATTTCACGCTTCCTCAAATGTGTCACATTCTCCTTTACTATCAGAACTTTGCCCTTGTTCCCCAACGTCCTCAGCCTGGAGTCCGAGTCAACCCTCTTTCTCTGTGACTGGCTGCCCCCAAGCCATCCATCAGGACTTCACTTAGTCGCCACTTCTTCAAGAAAGCCAGCGTTATCAATGGGCTACTCCTATCCTATACTCCGTTAGAAACTCCAGCTGGGTCTTTATATAACAGGCTGTGCTTCCTCGATCATAAAGCCTTTTGTACTTAGTGCCACTGCTGTTGTTTTGTCCTTCCCCACTGGCCTGATGGTTGGCTCATTGTCCTCAAGATCTTCACAAGGACGGCAATTAATGAATGTGTGTTGAATGAAAGACGTCAGTCAGGGGTTCCCGGAATGAACTGCGCTGCCTTAGAAATGCAGGGAGGTTAGACAGGTGTGGGGTAGTGAGTTTTTCAAAGTCCTTTTCAATTCTGAGATTTGGAATTCATGACTTCAGGGGTATTTCCAGAAATGCATGTTAATGCAATATTAAGTGATACATCGCTAGGATGAAGGAAAACCTGGAAGAATACCTCTTTCAGGATATTTTCTTCTCCATCCAAATGACTGTTTATGCACAAGTTTTTCTTTTAGTAATTCAAGAGCTGCGATAATTATGGCTAGCCTGAGTAGAATTATTATGCCAGTGAGATTTTATTATAGTTTCATTCTTCTATTATAGCTATATTAATTGTATGATTTACCCTTTGCCTTTTGCAGGAGGATAATATTTGTTGTCTGCCACTTTACTAAGCCTGCTATTTTTGAGCATTTTTAGCCATTTGCACACCTTGGAAACCAGCCTTCCAGGGTGAAAGCTTTAGAAGATCATTTTGTGTGTGTGTGTGTGGTACTGGGGGTTGAAGCCAGGGCCTCGCGCCTGCATGCTCTGCAAGTGCTGGACCACTGAGCTGCACCCCCAACACATTTTCTTACTTTTTGAGACAGGGTCTCAATACATTACACAGACTGCCTCTGGTCTCGAACTTGCGATCATCCTGCCTCTGCCTCCCAAGCCACTGGGATTACAGGTGTGCGCCACCCCGCTGGGCTGCTTCATAAGATCTTAATCTGTTATCTTTTTGCTACAGGTGTATGTGTGCCCTTGTCACAACATGTATATCAGAATAGAATAAATTGGTGTTTATAAATATATTTATAAATATAAATATTTATAAATATAAATATATAAATATAAAATATATTTATAAATATTTATTTATAAATATAAATAAGTATATTCATACTTATATAGTGTATATTTATACATGTTTTATAGCTCTGATGATAACACATATGTATGTCTAAATCTATGTACATTGCGTGTGTGTGTGTGTCTGTGTGTGTTTGGCTCTAGTATAAGCTGACTGTGCTAATTCTGAATAACTGAGTCCACACACAGAGTCTTGGTTGGGTGATGGGAAGATTTTGGCTTCATGAATCTACCCTTAGAAACAAGAAAACAGAATTCAATTATGGCCTGTTTCAAACTGTACTATTTTAAAAAGAAGACATAATTTTAGGTCAACTTAAATGCAGCACAGTTTGTGTTTCAACGTGACAACAATATATATAACATCCTTACATGCAACCTTGTTCCAATGGCTTGAATCAGGGACGTGTGTGTGTGTGTGTGTGTGTGTGTGTGTGTGCGAGTGTGTGTGAGATGTTCGCTTCTATCTCAAGATGTATCTTTAATTAGTAAGCTCCTATTTCAAAGGCTTCTGTTACAGATATGCTCTACTTCCAGAATAATATGTATAAATGAATCATACAAAGAGGGAGGGAGGTGAGTATTTATAAGAGGGGTGGGTAGGTCTTTAGGGTTTCTAGAAGCTGAATTCTTTTTTTTTCTTTTCTTTTTTGTGGTACTGTGGGTTGAACCCAGGGCATCGAGCCTGCATGCTCTGCAAGTACTGGACCACTGAGCTGCACCCCCAGCCCTTTTTTTTTTTTTTACTTTTTGAGACAGGGTCACACTAAGTTATGCAGACTGCCTCTGGTCTCGAACTTGCGATCCTCCTGTCTCTGCCTCCCAAGCCACTGGGATTACAGGTAGTGCTGGGAATTGAACTCGGGACCTCAGGGACTGCAGCGCAGCGCTCTACCAACTGAGCTAAATCCCAGACCTCCTATTCAAATATGTTGAGACAAATTCTTTGAAGATAATTCATAGCCCCTGTCATCCCACCTCTGAATCCTTACAACGGCTCT
>VMDO01043169.1:0-10072 GCA_007922755.1 Pedetes capensis
CAGCAATCTTTTATTTATCCCCATCTTATTTACCAGAATTTAATTTATCTTAATGCTATAACATTATACATTCAGATTACTAGTAACCTTACTGTTAAATTAACTCTTCATATTTCAAATATCACATTTAAAATTGAATTTATTTTAAAATCAGATGTCTGTACCCCTGGTTTTCTGGGAAACAAAACCTAAGATAAGGATTATGATAATGACACTATTTGGATAGCACAAATTCTGGTAAGTAAGGGTACGGATAAAAGGAAGTGGGTCAAGTAAAGATGAAAATGAATAAAATGACATATTCCAGTGCACGTGAAACTTAGAATTACCTGTAAGATGATCACCCATGGAATTTGAGCTCACTATTATGAAGATAATAATTTAGATCAGTGGGTAGAGTGCTGCGCTGCAGTCTCTGAGGTCCAGAGTTCAATTCCCAGCACCGCAAAAATGGGAGAAGGGCCTGGTAATCCACTCCCAAGGCAATCCCAAAACAGTCAGCCATTGAAAACCCTATGAGGGTTGCTATGAGTCAGATACCGACTCGATAGCACCTAACAACAACAACAATATTATGAAAATATTTCATTAGTTATGGTACAAAGATTTTAAATCAAAATTAAATGTAAAGCTGGATGCCAGTGGTATATGCCTGTTATCCCAGAGACCCAGGAAGCAGAAGCAGGATTTCAAGTTTGAGGTCAGAGGTAGCCTGTGCAAGTTAGTGAGACCCTGTCTCAAAATAAAAAGTAAGGAAAAAAAAGAGCTAGGTTTGAGGGTACAGCTCAGGGGTGAATGGTCCAAGGTTCAATCCTCCAGTACCACAAAACAAAATAAAATAGACGAACATAAAACAAAACAGGTAGAATTCAGGACTGCAAGAAATTCTAATGTGCATATTGAGGGAAAACAGAAATAAATCTGTATCTATGATCAAATATACATTAAACAAATTATAATAATTTATTGAAAATGTATAATCTGGTGGTGTGTGGACCTGGCTTATACTGATTCAAGAGATGATTGTTATATTTTCAGGAATTATGCAAGGCATCTGTTACACCATTGGTAGTTTGAGTTAATCATAATGAGGGAATTTCACTTTGAAAACTGGCATTCTAAACATCAAGACTGTTCCTTTCCACATAAAAGCTAGTGACTAAATATTTACCAGCAAAGTAGAGATAAATAGCTTTCCCAATGAAGCTTAAAAATCATATTTATGATTTTTTTAAATGTGGCTGAAAAAGTGAAAGTCTATTGGCCAATTTATGAGTCAAGATTGACATATAAGGACTGTAATTCACGAAGATAATATAAAAATGTTTTGATTATAGGAATACTTATATACATGAGATAGTAATATTTTTCATTATAGCTATTTGTGAAAATATAATAGAAATAAAGGAGAAAATAGATTTTTATCTATAACTTATTTACAACTTCTTTCTTATTTTGCCTTTCCACTATAAGAATAGTAGTATAGGCGTTTTAATATTAGTGCTATTGTTCTTGACATGATACGGAGAGTGACTTGTTCATTTTTCCCAAGAAAATTGATTGTTGTAAACTTCAATTGCTGACCCTATTAGCAGTCACCTCATTAGATGGTGCAAAATGTTTCAGTCCTTTTCTCACTCAAAATGAAGTCACACCAGACTTATCACAGCAATCTTATCCATCCATTGATTTCTCGTCAACTGAAGGATTGACTTCAAGGGATCTTCCCATTCTTTAGGGTTTTATTTGGATTATGAGCTTGAAGGCTTTTTTTTCTTTGTATTTCATGAAAGTAATTACCACCAATTCTTCATTCTTGGGCCAGACCATTGCTAGAGTTGTTGAAGTTCACCTGATGATCATATGGGATAAAAGTGCTTTCCTTTATCATTTAAAATTCAGGTATCCATTGATCGGTCTGTTTCCACTTTAATATTTTATATCAAATATGTTTCAAAATAATTTCAATCTTACTTTATAGCATGTTGTTTGTTAATTTTAGGTGCCTGGTGTGTTTCGTTTTTAAGACTCATTATAAATTTCTAAAGAACTGAAAATTTTCTACAGAAGAATTCTTATAACATGCATGTTGTTATACTCTTAAAAACTTCCAGTGACCAACCAGGAAGAGATAACTTTAAAAGATTATTTCTGCCATATTTAAGGGAAACTTAAACCTTTTTTAGTTTTAAAGTAATTTCAGGGAACATAAACCTGAACATATTTCATGTTTTGATTAAAAATGGCAACAGAGTAGTTTCTTTAATCGTATATATGTGTATACATATATTTATACACGTATATATGTATATATATGTGTATATATATACGTACATATACACACACATATATATCAACATATATATTTATATATTTCAGAAACCTCTGGACTTCTCTTTTTTAAGACAGCTATGAATACTAACATCCAATTGATTTTTATTATTGCATTAAAACTTTTTTTGAACGTAAGCACTTGTAATATCAAATTGTTACATTTTACATTTTTTTTTCTGGTTAAACTTAAAGGTTTGGAGTTTGCTCTATTCTCTTGGTGTTGTGCATAGAACTATGAACTATATCATCATGTAGGAGATACAGAAACTTCTCATGTCCCTTCTAAACTCAGGTGATTATATTTATAGAAACACTTTTTACTGAAATACATTGAATTTTGAGGAATACAAACAAACAACCTGGAGGTGATAATGTTGTTATGTTTTGTTGTTAGGTGCCGTAGAGTCGGTATCTGACTCATAGCGACCCTCTGTACAACAGGGGTAACACTATTGTCAGTGCTTCTCTGCTGTGCATAGGGTTTTCAATGGCAGATTGATTTTTTGGGAGGGGGTTGTCAGGTCTTTCTCCCAAGCCTACAGCTTCTGGTGTTCCCAGGCGGTCTTCCGTACAGGTACTAACCAGGCCCGACCCTGCTTAGCTTCCGAGATCTGACGGGATAGGATGCCACAGCGCTATGGCTGCAGGCGGAGGTGATAATATAATGATGAAATTTCAATATGGATTGTCCATGGAGAAGAGGATCATTTCTGCCTGAGCCTACCTGTTATACAAATGGATAAAATTCCCAGTCATTGCTGAAGACCAAACACTGGTACCAGTTTTGGAGAAACAGAAACTTTTTCAGGGCTAAAAAACAGCAGATATAGTAATAATTTCAGTTGATACCTTGATCCACATCAAAGGAAATGAAGCCCTATGGATGAAGAGATTACACAGATACCATAGACCAATAATTTTAAATATTAAAAGTCTCTTTTCAAGCTAAGGACAATTTGTAGTTATAAGAAGACAGCCCAAGGTTAGCAAGTCCTGAGAAAAATCAGTCCCTTAAATCCAAGAGTTTTTTTATACCTCCCAACCTTCTAGGGACTAAAGTGACTCATCTAATTCTTACTGATTAATGTAGAATTTTTCACAATTATTCTCTGTCTGTGACTCTTTGTGTGTATGTGATGTCTCATTAATTCTTGTACATATTTTACAATTAAACCTTCTTCAACTCATTTTCTACATCACATATTGAAGAGTGGTGTCAATTTTTAATTTAAATCAAAATGCATTGTCAATTGGGGTTGTCTTTACCTTACCTCAAGCCTCATATTAAAGTGGATATCCAAATCTGAAGAGTGTCATTTTCTTTCTTAATAAAAGCTATCTCATTTAGCTTCCACGCTATGTTTTTTGTTGTGTCAACTAATATAAGCAGATAGTTAGAGGTTTTGATTTATGATGTTTTTTTTTAAAAGATATCTCGCATACAAATCTTAAGTCTAGTATTTGGTTGGTTGGTTGCTAAAAAAGGCTCATTAAAATGAGTGAAACTAATATAAAACTTACCTTGAAACAGTTCCCTGGCTGAACTGTATTCTCAAAGGATTTTCTAATTTGCAATTTTTATTTTAGATGCTCACCAAGATATTAAAAGAAATATCATGTCCAACTCACTGCAAATACTTACTACTCTTTTAAAACTGGAATAGATTCATGGTACTTGAATTATTAAAACATTTATGTTTATGTTATTTATGCTTAAAAGATGAGAATGTCATACAAATTTTCACTAATAAAATAAAAGTTTGAAAATTATGATTCAGTAAATATTTGCTCTTTCTAAATAGAGTGGCAGTCTTGTATTGAAATTTCTATAAGGAATTTTAGATTTTGAAGCTAAGTAATGTTTGGACACATTGCAAGTTCCTTTTGTCTAATATGATGATTTGAATGTGAACAAAATAAGCTCCTTCACTGTGATTTTAACTTCTATTTTCCTTCATTTTTTAGATAGAGTACAATGTAAGCTAAAATATATTTATTGTCTGCTTCAGTCTATGGTGTAAGATATAAAATAAAATCTCAATAAACAGATATTTTAGATTCCAAATTATATTATGGTTAACTGAATTTCTGATCAAATTACAGTGAAGACAACATTGAATCTTACTGATAAAAGTCTTTCTAAGATGTTTATTTTTCTATCTTAATATATGAAATTTAATTCATCTTTATTTTCTGCATGTCATTATTTTTAGGGTGTTTTATTCAGGGTCTTTACCTTGAATATGAATTTTACTTTTCCATAAAGCTAGATGAAAAATATTAAACTCTAAACGTAGTGACTTGTGGATGTACTTTAGAGCTGATTTGTAAACAAACTCATGAATCACCTTCTCTTCCCTGATTATTGGCTTCCTCCTCGTTCAAATATGGAAAAACTTTTCTTTGAATGTTATCATTTGAGGATTCCTTTTAATTTGAATTCACACATTCAAGATTTTATGAAGAGAAGTTACAAGAATGACCATGACTACATTATATATAAAATATTTGACTACTTGGATTCTCAACTTAATTTTTTAAAAAGCAAAAGATGTAGCTAGTTTCACTGTTACTTAGAAAAAACAGAAAAATAGGAGACAAGAGGTTTTCACTAAGTTCTTATTGGACAATACCACCAGATTATGTATCCATAAATGATTTGATACTCTAAGAAAGTCATCTAAGTCACATTTTGATAATAAGCCTATGTACAAAGATTCTCATTTTTCCTTTAGCTTGCTTATTGTTTTGGGATAAATGTACAAACTGAATGCATAAATGACTTTGCACCACTACCTACTTCAATGTGCCCAGTGACTGGAGATATCCTGAGTACAGTTGACAAAAGCATTAAATACAGAACATAATATGACCAACCCATCATTTCACTAACAGAAATTTTTATCCCAAGGGTAGTTTAGACCACACGTGTAGTATAGCAAAAATGACATCTGGAAGTAATTCACTGTTATTACTTCTTATCAGGACTGTTGAGGACTTTTTTTTATCAAATATAAATGAATCACAGAACAGACAGATGTGTGCTCATTAAAATATAAAAACTTGTTATATTATCATCTTACTATTCAGAATAGAAATCAAACAGAGGTAAGTAAGATCACATGTGAGCCCATGGTATGAATATGTCATATGAAGGGAGATATCAACTGAAATCTGTATGTGTTATACCAGGAAATTACATATTCTTCTTAAAGTAAAATAAACACTTGATAAAGCTGTTAATCATTCCTAGAGAAAAGGATTTACAGATTCAATATTAAGATGATGAGCTTCCCACTGGTCTTAGGAGCGCTGTAGTCAAATGAACCCATTTTCCTCTTAAATCATTTCGATAAAAATTATATTCACGTTGAATAATATGAATGGCTTGAATGCTAAAATGTCACTTTAAAAATGCATAGTCCTTTCCATGGGTTTCTATTAGATTTCAGTTAATAATCAGGTAAGAAAGACATCCAAAACCAAACTTTTTTCTTGAATGACAACATAACTAATCAATATTTTCTATGACTAAGAAAATGAGATTGAGGATGACAACAGAGGCAAGGAAATATATATACATGTATATATATAACATATTGTTGTTGTTGTTGTTGTTAGGTGCCGTTGAGTCGGTATCTGACTCATAGTGACCCTCATAGGGTTTTCAATGGCTAACTGTTTCGGGATTGCCTTGGGAGGCAATCCCAATATGAATCCCAATATGATGCCTTGGGTGGCAATCCCCATATGATATATTATGGCTGGGATTTAGCTATATATATAGCTAAATATATATATATATATATATATATATATATATATATATATCATATGGGGCTGGGATTTAGCTCAGTTGGTATGATATATTATGATATGATATGATATGATATGATAATGATATATTATGGCTGGGACATATATATATATATATATATATATATATATATATATAATATCATATGGGGCTGGGATTTAGCTCAGTTGGTAGAGCGCTGCACTGCAGTGTCTGAGGTCCGGAGTTCAATTCCCAGCACCGCAAAAATGGGAGAAGGGCCTGGCAATCCACTCCTAAGGCAATCCCGAAACAGTCAGCCATTGAAAACCCTATGAGGGTCTCTATGAGTCAGATACCCACTCAATGGCACCTAACAACAACAACATATATAATATATATATATATATATATATCTCAAATCCACTTCATATTTATGAATGTCACTCAGCCATAATGGAATACATACTTTCATATTAAGATTTCTTCATAAAATCTCTCTTTTACATTTTAGGATAAATTGAAATAATCTTTCACTAATGAAATATTTGGAAATTTACCTATAGTGATATTGTAGCTGGTAACTCCTATGAAATAAAACAATATTTAGAAGTTATCCATTTACAAAGGGATTACAGAATTTAGTGATTAAGGATGTGTGCGGTGCAATATAAGTGCATTTGTTTCCTAGGAAACAAACCAGTACTGTGCCACTGAAGAAATTTATAAGCATTAAAATATTCTCTAATCAGTCCCCAGGAGAACATATTAAATTTTTTCAAAGGAATAAATATTTGACATACTGGCCATTTTCTAAATAAACTTGTAGATGCAGCCTATTGTCCAGGGACTGTGTTTCTAGAGTGAGAACAAGTGGTACCATAGCTGAGCCATGAACATCTTTTCACATGGCTAGTCCAGGTGACAGGACAAATGCAAGTATCAGCCTGAAAGATTGAAGTCATTCAAAACCAGGAGATGGAATGAGGGCTATGGTAAGATAAAGGTAAACTAAGTTTAGAGTTAAGATTCAGACACAGGAACTAAAAAACATAGGTTCAAAACACAACTCTCTTTAAATCAAGAGAGGGCAACTAAAGAAAAAAAAAAACATGAAATTTCAGGAGGCAACATTATAGGTGACCAGATTAAGTGAAGAGTCATCTAAATCATGCTATGTGCTGTTTAATTAAACACATCCAGGCTAAAGATAAGTTACATACATGTCTGTCATGGTACCTCAAATCTCCACCATTGAGCTGTGCTTACAAGATGCCTTCTGTATCCCCACAACTATGAATGAAGCTAAGCTACACAGAAGACAGGAGGTTTGGATTTGGCTTCATATTTCTCATTTGTAAAATAAGTGCCATGAAAACTACTTCATAGCATTTTTAAATATATGTTATTTTAAAACCTGGGAAATAAATGTTTTGTCTAGAGGAAACACTCAATACACAGTAGTAATAATTTTCATTATTGACAAATGAATACACATTATTGGTAGTTACATATATTGAAGCAACTACTATGCATGTTGTCATCATTCCAGTGAACTTTTGGAAAGGATACATGGAAAAATATTAACAAATGCATATATAGTATATAAGTCACCTGGGGTTTAGCTCAGTAGGTAGAGTGCTGCTTCACATTCTCTGAGGACCTGGTTTTGATCCCCAACACCACACAAAATGGGAGAAGGATGTGGCAATCCATTCCCAAAGCAATCCCAAAACAATTAGCCACTGAAAACCCAATGAGGGTTGCTGTGAGTTGGAGTCAAGTTGATAGCACCTAACACCACCAATTCAGCTGATATTTTTTTCTCTGAAGGAAAAGCATAAAATATGAATGAGGTCATAGAAGATGTTTTTTTATGTGATCAGCAGAGGACTTCCTGTACAGAGGGTACTTATGTAAAGACCTAAAAGAAATAAAAGTGTGAACATGCCAATGCCTGGCAGAAGATAAGAAAAGACCAATGCAGAACCATTGGGGATGGAATATGTTAATCTAGGGAAGGAACAAGAAGACTAATATGTCCTTAAAAAGGATGGATATTAAAAATTTAAGGAAAAAATTCAGGAAATACATTTTTTTTGTTGCTGGGTGCCACTGACATGGATTTAATTCATAGTGACCCAATGTACAATAGAACAAATATTACGTAACAAGGTGTCACACACACTGTCTTATTACGTTTGAGCCTAATGCTTCAATCACTATGTTTTGTCTCATTTTGAGGTGTGCCACATCAGTAAAAGTAGCTCCAAGTGGCTTTACCCCATTCCCATCATTAAGGTTGACTCTACTTTGAGAAAGCAACTTTTCCTCAGTTGTTTCTTGAATGCCTTCCAGCCTAGGGAAAGGCTCATTTTCCCGCAGTACATTTCTCTGCTATTCATAGGGTTTTCCATAGCTAATTGTTTAGGGAGAGGGCTGCAGTTTCCTTCTTTCTAGTCTGTCTTAGTCTGGAAGCTCAACTGAAACCTGTCCTCCATGGGTGGTCATCCCAATATCTGAAATAACAGTGGCATTGCTTCCAGCATCACAGCAACATGCAAGCCCCCTCAACACGACCAGCTGATAGATGAGGGGGAGGAAATACTTAGAAGCCAGAAAGTATTGGGGCTTAGAGTTCATGGTCAAGGCTTTGCAAGCTATTTTATGTATGGTGAGAAGTTGTTAGAATTTTTGTTCAGATAATATGAACTGACTTGTCTTTGAATCATTGAGTGTTGGACAGGTATTGCTAATTGATAGCTAGAAGTGTAAAGTCAAGAAAAGGGCTTTAACACCGTCTAGATGCAGATTGAGTTGCAAATATTATAGACTGACATGAGGCGATTTGTGTCTGTTGCTCTGTGAGGACAACCACTCTGAGTAGCAGGCGTTAAAAAGGAGTAGAAGTTTTTAAGTCTTGAATGTTACTTTTTGTGGACAATATCTACATCTTCAGGACACAACCACCAGAAATGATCACACCATTGTTCATAAAACAGTCTGCACAATTATGGAAATGCCATTTGCCCTCACTTCAAGAATCATGTGTGGCCGCAAACCCTGGTATTCACACATGCTTCTCATTAAAGAAAGAATTATCCAGAGGTCAACTTTTGTCATTATTGTCTATGTAACATACAGATGGAGAACCGCATGGTGTATGTGAGGAAACAAAATATTTAAAATCCGAGGCCAGAGGAAAAACTGGGGTTTATTTTCATTTGGGAAATTGTGGGACATTTTTTATAGTATTCTGCTGTCAAGAAGTCCTTTAGGCCATGAGGGAAGATTATCAATTGATCTAAGTAAATACATTCCAATAACAAAGCTCTATGAACATGAAGGCAGAAGTATCTGCTTATTAAGTAAGCAAGGTATGGGAATGTGTGGTGATAGCTATACAACAGACTGTAAACATATGGACTTGTGTTAAATAGAAACGTATAAGAGATTTAAAAATAGAGCTACATGATGAAACTAGTATAGTCTTTGATTCCTCTTACCCTCAGATACCTGGTCAGTGAGTTTATCAAATTTATTAGTGAAAGCCAAAGCCATGCAAAATAATAAAAAGAAAATCATAAGTAAAATTTGAAAGTAAAAACCCCAGCATGCACTATTGAAATCAGTAGTCACTAGTCACAGGTGACTATGACAACACTTGAAATTTGCTAGTCTGAATTGAGAATGTTCTGTAAGTGTCAAATACACACTAGACTGAGATTACATGCAAACATATATTGATTGTAGATGAAATGATATTGCTATGGATACTTTCATTTATATAAAACATAATTTTAAAATTAAATTAAGCAAGTTCTATTTACTGTTTAAATATGCCTACTAGAAAATACAGAATTACATATTATCTAATATTAGTAGCTTTCACAGTATTCCTATAGAATGATATTTTATTAGAACTTTATTTGGCTGAGACTTGTTGTTGTTGTTAGGTGCCGT
>VMDO01043170.1:0-10100 GCA_007922755.1 Pedetes capensis
ATATTTATAAGGTTTATAACCTGATATCTTTAAAATGAAAGGTAGAAAAATACTTCACTAAAATAATCATAGTATTCATTTTAGGATTATTGCTATTATTTATCATCCATTTATATAATTCCTATAAGCTTTATAAAATGGGGACAGGGAATGTTGATGAAATAAACTGCTTCCTTTTCAAATATTGATCTCCTTTTGAGTTTAATTTTACATTGGAATAATATTTGTTAGCCTGTAGAATTAAAATTAAATTCATGTTGTTGTAGTTAGGTGCTGTAGAGTGGGTCTGACTCATAGGAACCCTCAAAGTCTTTTCAATGGATGATTGGTTAAGGCGGAATTGCTTTAGGATAGATTGTCACTTCCTTTTCCCATTTCTGTGGTGCTAGGGATCACTTATGGGTCCTCAGTTAAATTCATAAAGAATTATAATTTCAATACAAAGGGATGACATTTTTATGAAAGAAAAAGTATTCTTGCCTTAGCACTCTATGATATGAAGGCAGATGATACCTTAGTTAACATAATCCAAATTCCACAAAAATCAGAAATTATACTTTAAAATAATACAGTCATTCAATTATTTTGTATTACAATAGGTATTCAATAACTATAGTGTAAATGCTATAGAATATCTATATATTAAATAGGATAATTTTGCAAGTGTTACAATGAAATCCATAATACATACTGGAAAATATGACATCAAAAATGACATAAAATTTTGTGTAAGTCTTGGAATACGTACTTGAACAAAATACTCCTGTAAGGTTAACCTAAAATGAAAAATGATGTCACACTACAGCTATCTTGATCTACAGGTCCTCACACATTTATACAGTGCGATGACTTTCAGAATCTATAATATATTCATCCCTAGGCATACTTGAGCATATGCTTTTTATTGGAATTTGATTCTTATACTTTGTGTTAGTTAAGCTGCTGTTCATGCAGTTCCTTGGTACCTCATTAATTTTAAGTAGACTTTGTTGAATTGCAGAGAGTAGTCATAGTTCACAGATAACATATAACACCAGTGGTCAAGTTAGACAGTAGTTATGCAAGCCTCTTATGCCTCAGGTTTTCCCAGAAAAATTTCCTTCCAGTTGGAGTCAATTACTTGTCAAAGACTTGCAAAGACTTCTATCTTCCCCTTGACTAAATATGCTTATAACATGTATAGCAAAAATTGTTAGTATATGTGTGTGTGAATATATATATATGTATATGTATGTATATATACATATGTATATGTATATATGAATACATATATGTATACATATATATGTATACACACATACACACACACACACACACACATATATATATACATATATATATATATATATATATATATATATATATATTTGTCTCACATAACTTTCCTACAGTAGCCTGGACTTTATGCAAAGATATATGATATTGTATAAATCTTGCTAATCTTCTAATTTCATCACTTATTTAAAAATTATAGTTCTGAGAGTAAAGTAAGTTCGAGGTTGACTTGGGCATAAAGATTTTTTGCCTTATTCAATGGTTTAGTCTATGCTATCTTTTAGAAAGTGAGTCAATAGGCAATTTAATTCTAATTTATCTATTTGCCTCCAGTTTCACCTTGATATATTTTCCAATATTCTACATTAATTCAATGTGTTTTTCTCAAGATAATAAACTTGAAAAAAAACTGGGTAGTACTATGTCACATCTCAATTAAAATAATTTCCTGTCAACCATGAAAAAGCTTACCATAAAGCCATTATAGAACTCTTGACAATATCCATAATTAAGTCTATGGGTACTTATAAATCATTTGCTTATATACTCACTTTGAATTTAAGGAACTGATTTTAAGAAGAACCTGCTTCTAAAATGTCTAATTGTTGAATATTTTTCTTTTAGTATTATAAACCAATAGCCACTAAACTTAGGTTCCTTAAGTTACAATAAAGGGCTCAGACAGATTTTCTATACATTCTTCTTTGTTTGTTTACTTTTAGCAAGTTCAGTGGCTGCTAAACTTTGAGGTAGTATTCTACATGTTTTTCCCTTTGTTCTTAGTGCAAACACCAATGCAAAGGACCCATAATATATTTTATATGAAGTAAATTTTGATAGAGTATATATAGTCAGAAATGAATATGAATAATTTGTACAATTTTGATGTCAAATGCAAAAGAGAATAATATGACCATTTCTCAATTTGATATAAATAAATACAAATTATCCTTAATTTCACAACTATTCCTGGGTTTCTAATTGACAAGAATAGTATATTCATAAGGAATTTTTAGTTTATTTTTCTGAAGAAGAAAATAATTTCCCATGGAAATACAAACATAATTTTTCTGGTTATTTTCCTAGGCTTTATTTTTTAAACCATGTTAGAAAAAAGTAATAGGTTTTTGTTTTTGTTTTGACAAAGGATGGCATGCTATGTATCATTTGCTAATTGTAGTACTTGGATTGCATTCAGATTTTGAAAATATCCAGTTTCTTTGCTTTTCTTTCTTTCTCTTCCTAAGATTCTATGATGCATTGCTCACACACACATCCATCAAATAATATGGAATCACAAATATATATGTACACACACATACTCACAAAGACATGCATTCAATTGGTTCCTTTTCTCTGAAGGACCCTGTCTGATACAATAGGTAAGGAATGACAGTCTAACTCTAGTTATGGTACCTTTGGGAAGCAATGGAACTCTGTCTGCGTGTGTGCTGTGTGTGTATAAGGAGAGAGAGCGAGCGAGAGAGAGAGAGAGAGAGAGAGAGAGAGAGAGAGATTGATTTTAGCAAATTGATCACTTGATCTTGAAGGAGACTAAAGTCATCGAAGTAGATCAGTAAAACTGGAAATCTATAGAAGAAGAATTTCAGACTGTCCAAAGGCTGGCTGAAGGCAAAATGCCTTCTTGCTAAGGAATATAAGCCTTTTTCCATTAAGGCCTTCAACTAATTGAATGAGGCTCATTTATGTTATGTACAGTAATTAGCTTTACTCAATGTCTATTTAAAGTTTAATGTTGTCATTCCCCCCAAAAGCAAATATTTTGAATGGAAACATTTAGAATAATATATGACCAAATATATGGGCATCACAACATATCTAATTTGATTCATAAAATTAATCATCACACTTAACCACTATTTAAAATTAGAATTTTGTAAAACTCATGAGAGGGAAAATACTTACAGAGAGTAACAAAATCATCTACTAGTTGACCTTGATTAACTACATTGGTGTTAGAATAGACAACTATAAAAATTAATTTTAATGCTAAGATTGTGAGAATCCTAGTTTTTCCTCTTAAATAATTTTATACTGAGATTAATGATACCATGCATAATGAAGTAAGGATTAAAAATGCTTTCAGAGAAGGTAGCAGCAATTTTAATGTAATACTTATTAAGCATAATACCTCAAAAAAGGTTAAATTTTTGAGTGAGTAAGTATGTGTATATACAGTTAATTTAAGTAATCACACACTTATAGAGTATAAATACAGTGTCCATTCTATACATATAATAGTTTCCAACAAACGAAAATAATTAGCCCTAATAAATAACAAGTTGATCAATTGTTAAATTTAGTGGAATTATAATTATTTTGAAGAATAAAATATGATGCAAAATAAGGAAAAGTGTATTAAATATAAGTGGCAACACAGGGCACTGCATTCTGTGGAGTATTCCATTTAAACTCAAATTTTGATTTGATTACTTAAGATGACAAAGCTACTAGGTAGGTAGATAGATACACATAATCACATATATTTGCCCTGCAATTCTAACATTCCTAAGATACTTGGAATGAATATTTTCAAATGCATATAGTTCAAAATTTGACTTCAAGAAAAAGAGATCTGGACATTAACAGATAAGTGTTAGTAAAGGAATCTGAATATTAAAGTGTACTGTAGAATTTTTGTTGCTGCTGTTGTTGTTAGGTTCCATGGAGGTGCGCCTGACTCATAGGGACCCTTACAAGATATTTAATGACTGAATCTTTCTCTTTTAATTTGAATACAGAAAAGATCAGTCAAGCCAAAATGAAAAGTAGTAAAACATTTTAATAGTTATTTTAATCACCATTTTTCTCCTTTTCGTTCTTTACCCCTAGCTTCAAAGACCTACAGATGTGTTCATGGTCTCCCTGTTGTAATAAAAATTATTTTCTATCAATAGTGTTTTTGGAGTATAGAATCCCTAAACAAAATCATGAACTGTGAATTGGAAGTTAGCCAGGTACAGATGGTGAGAAGGCATTTAAGCCTAAAAAGCAGCATGTGCAAAGGCTCAGAGGTGTGAGAAAGCATGACCTAACCAGGAAAATGTCATTATTCATCCTGTCAGTACATAAAAGGAAAGAAATTGGCTTTGTCTTCATATGAGAGTTAATGTCCCTATAACTTGTATCCAAAAATTCAACTGCTGTACAATTCTCTGAGATTTGAAACTCTACTAGTCCTAATTGCTATTTTAGGGGGTATACAAAATTTAAAAGTAGGTAGTAGTTTTATGTATGCTTTATTTTATTTGTGTTGTAGTTCTGGGAACATAGTCAGTGTAGCTATACATTTCCACAAGGTTATGTGTTCCTGGGAATACGTTCCAAGGTAACCATGAAACAATGAATTTCTTTATTTTCTGTGAAATGAATCAAATCCCTGATAGGATATTCAACCAATCATTCTACCCAGGGTTGTTGTCCATCTCTGGTCAATTTGTACAAATTTTTTGAAATCTAATCATTCATTTGCTCATTAACTAAATAAATACCAGTGTAATGTCTTCCTAGAATCAATCCTGAAGTTTACTTTTCTTTTCTACATATAACTGCTAACAAGGATGTCTACTCTCTAAGTTCATTAGGTTTTTATTTTAATGTCTTAAATTCTAAAGCTCATGAACGAATTGCCATTGTTTCTACTCCCTTCAGAACCGAAAACTATTTCTTTCATGTTGTGTTTGGGATCCCAGAACCTTTAAGATTTGGTTCATACCACCATCTTGGGTCACTCTCTTAGGATCCTGCTGTATGTTCCTGTTGTTCGGTGGTTCAATGGGTGTTTTTCTGAGTCTAGATTCTTGATACCATACCTCCCATTGTGCAGCTCATCAAAGGAATTCTTCCTTCTTTTCCTCCACACAGAACCCTGCATAATTAAATCCATAAATCTACATTTTAACAAAGACAGAAAGATATATCCATCTAAGGTTGGGTCTACTTCCTACCTTAAGAAACTCATTAAAGTGGGAAATTACAAAGCTTTTCTACTCAGAAAAATAAAGCAAAGTAAAATATGGAAACTTAAAAAATTAATATTACCTTGTCATAAATACAAGATAAGTATCTACTTATTATTTTCAGAAGACCCCTGACCTGGTAATATTCTATACATTTTTCATGGAGTGAGGTAAAATTCTATTCTGAGGAAAGAAAACTCAGAGAATAAGGAGGGATGATGGGAATGATCAGAGATTTGTAGGAGTCACTGGTACTTGTCCTCATTTGTGGATGACTGTTACTCTCTGTAGGACTTGATAATAATTATTGTCAGGGGATGTGTACTTGACTAAGGTCAGAAATGTGACAATTCTGACTGGAAAGGGAGGTACATACAGGAGCTAGTCAGCTCTAGAGTGTAACTGGAGGTCTTTGAAGCATATGTGACAGAGTATACAGACAGCTTATAGAAATAATGGTGATAAACAGTATTTGAACATGCTATGAGCATTTTGGGGGAGTTCTCATGCTTACTTGTGGAGAAGAAAACTAATGAAATAATACTAGCTAACATTTTCACAGAATGACTGTGTGTGTTAGACACTTTCCTCACCACAGCACATGTAGGAATTAATTTAGCCTAATTCTAAATTATGCCTGCAGCTGTAGCCCTTCGGCATCCGATCCCGTCAGATCTCAGAAGCTAAGCAGGGTCGGGCCTGGTTAGTACCTGGATGGGAGACCGCCTGGGAACACCAGAAGCTATAGGCTTGGGAGAAGGACCTGGCAACCCCCTCCCAAAAGTCAATCTGCCATTGAAAACCCTACGAACAGCAGAGAAGCACTGACAATAGTGTTTCCCCTGTTGTACAGAGGGTCGCTATGAGTTGGATACCGACTCGACCCCACCTAACAACAACAACAACAATTCTAAGTTACTCTGTGGGGGAACTACTACTATGTCTAACTTTCTACTTAAGAGTATAAAGAACAGATAAATAAGTATTCTTCAATAGGGTTAGTAAATGACAACATTGAACCAAGCAGCATCAGAGTACATGCTTTTACCACTAGATCACAATGTCTAGAGGAGGGAGGTGCTTAAGATTTAGAACTTGATTGTGATTAAAAGAAAAATTATTCCCAGAAAGCCAGGAGCCAGTCTGTAACTCTCAGCTAGTCTATGGTGTTAAACTGCTAAACACAGCAATTTCAGAGAATATCAACCTCAAGTAGTATCACTCTGTGATAAAATGGAATCAAAACCAGGCATTTCTATAATCCTTTCTAAACTGACAAAATATATATTATGCATAAGCTAATAAAATGAAAAGTATACCTCTATAGTGGCTAGTAGGAGTGACTTTTATATTATTACTAATGATAGTTCTGCCTCTGTCCAATTTTTCCTTCTTCTACACAATATAAAGAATAAAATATTCCTGCTACTTGAAAGCATCCAATCAGAGTAAAGTCCCAGTTCCTTAATCTAATTCTGAAATGATCTACCATAAGTTCAAATTCTAAAATATAACTTTTTAAAAACACTCTTTCTGAAGTGCTCTAAGGTATGTGCTCTTTTCTTTGTAAGAATCCAACTTGTCTAGTCACATATGCATTCCTGACGGTCTTAATCTTGAGTAACAGAGTTATTATTTGGGGATTAGAAGTGAATTCACTGTAATACTTTATAGTAAAGTAGAATTCAGTGGTTATGTACAAACATTTTTTACAAAGGCAAAATGAATAAAAAGAAGAGAAAGACATAAAGGAAAAAGAGGGGAGAGAGGGTAGTGGGTGAGACAGAGAGAGAGCAAAACCAGCAATTTCTTTATCTACATCTAGAATTTAGGGCCGTGGATAATTTTTTAATCATTATAAAATGTATATGTCATTGCTTTTCTGAGGTTCATATTTACTGTTATATACAACCTGACTTTAAGGCAGGGTGCTCCTCTAGACTCACACTTTAACATTTCTCTTTCATCATACGGTGACAGATACTGAACAAGCACATAAAAGGGCATATTGAGGGGAAGACATCTTTCCTAAAGCCAGTAAAATGTCAACATCGATTCTGCTAAATTTTGGAGATAAGGTTAGGCAGTAAAATTCAAATACTAAGTAAACATAGTTCTAAGATATATTTATATTTATTATAGATTGTGTACAGTCTGGGGTTTAGCTCAGTTGGTAGCATGCAGTTCTGTGCTTTCTGAAGCCCTGGGTTCCACCCCAGCACTGCAAAAATGGGAGAAGGATGTGGCAATCAGCTCACCTAGCAATCTCTAAACAATCAGCCATTGAAAACTCCATGAGTGTCTCCATCATTCAGACCCGACTTAATGACATCTAATAATGACAACATACATTGTATAAGAAAACACTATTTCAGAGCCACCGCAGTGTGGTGTATGCCTGTAATCTTAGTGGCTCAGGAGGCAGAGGCAGGAGGATCTTGAATTCAACACCAGAGGCAGCCGGGGCAAGTTAGGGAGAATTTTCCTAAAATCTTTTAAAAAATTAAAATTAGGCTGGGGATGCTGCCTAGCTACAGAGCACACCTAAAGAATGTACAAGGCCCTGAAATATCACAAAAACAAACAAGACCACACCACACTATTTCAGAGTTGTCTTAAATGGTAAAAGAGTTGAGAATTTCACATTCAAAGTGTAATATATATGCCTATTTCTCAGCAAAATTATTTTAGAAATATATTAGTTGTATTTCATGGCTAACACATAATATATACATAAATCATACATGTATTATTACTTTCACTTTATCAAAGGTGTTATGTTGTGAGGCTGGAAAACTGTATGCCAAAAAGTTCAGAGTTGCCTTGATCTTTAGAAAGCAAGTGACTGTCCATAAATTGTGTATAACACAAAAGATCTTGATGTCCTTCCCCAGACAAGCATTCTTCATTCAGTATTGAGATCATCAGTTCAGCTCACTGTCATGTCAAATAAAAGTCAAACTAAAACACTGAAGGAATTAGATCTTCTATAATTTTCATCAAGAATATTGTTTAGTAAATCTCTCATCATATTTATTTTGAAATTTGAAATGTACAGTGCATTGCCTTTTGTTCTTCTAGCTAAATATGCAAGGAGAAACAGACTGAACCTATCTGAAAATTCATGAATGCTAGAGCTCCAATTTTGTTTTATCCTTCCAATACAAAGGAGTTTCCCCCTAAGTTGAAAAAGCAATGCAGGATAAATATTAAAGACCATTCATTCTTGAACTACATTATCTGAGACCACACATATATTACAATTTTTAATTCTTCTATGTCTCTAATTGGGAGAAGGACCTGGCAACCCCCTCCCAAAAAAATCAATCTGCCATTGAAAACCCTATGAACAGAGAAGCACTGACAATAGTGTTTCTCCTGTTGTACAGAGGGTTGCTATGAGTGGGATACCGACTCGACCCCACCTAACAACAACAACAACAACATGCCTCTAATGCTTTTGTTAAGTTGCTTCATACTTTCATATCATTCTGTTTAAATTTTGATATTTCCTAAATCTTAAAAAGTTAAAAACAAACATAGAAAGTATAAAAACAGGTTTGCATTTGTTGACTGTGAATAGCTTGCTGCTGGTTACATTCTCATTATGTGAGTGGAAGTTCATTGATATTTTATTGTCACTTTACATTTTACTAAATAATTGTTACTTTTGAATTTCATAGTTATTTGAGGAATTACTTAATTTCTCTTTTTTTGAAGGTTTTATATTAGTGTTTATGTTGTGAGAAATTATAGTAGTTCTCGTTTGATTGTTCTGAATGTTTGCATCTTTGAAATAAATTTTAACTAGGTGACAAAAAGGTCACTAATGCTTTACTTGAATCACTAAAGTAAGCTAAATAAATTCTTGATTTTGCATACCTAGTTTTACAAGCCTGTAATTTCCATTTGCTGCCATTGAAAACCCTATGAATAGCAGAGAACTGACAATAGTGTTTCACCTGTTGTACATAGGGTCGCGATGAGTCTGACACCAAATCGACAGCACCTAACAACAACAACAATTTCCATTTGAGTTTTTAGTCTATTTAAATATCAAATTCTCAGTATTGTCATTTATTCCCTCATCTTTGTTTTTTTCTAATACAAATCATTTATATTTATCTTATTGTATCTTCAAGTAACTCCAATTTTTGGACATTTTAAATTTTTTTCTTTTTCTCTTTCTTTGCTTGTGACCATGTACTCTTCTTTCCATTGCATGTTTAATATACATGTAAGAGGTGAAAAATACAGTGAATGTTTAAACTTTAAAAAAGTTATTACAATAAACATTATAGAACTGCCTTGGAAAGTGGCAAGAACGGTAGGACAAGTGTGTATGAAGCAAGCGGCAGTATTTTGAAGGGGATTGATGGCAATATGCATTATCCTGAAATAGTTTTATTTAAACATTCCTCCTTTTTTATCACATCTTGTATATATATTTTAAATGATAGACTTGTATGTTAAACATTTGATCATATTATCCTTCTCCATTAACAGTCCAACATTTTTTTGTGTGTGTGTGTGCTATTCAGAGAGTGTAGTGATTGGCTGCTCACTTAGATAAAACAAAAACTGAGCTGACACAGAGCAAGATGCAGTCCTGACAGGTTGCATATACTTGTAGCTGCATGACCCTCAAGGATTTAAAATGAGAATCTGTTGTGCCCCACAGTTTTCCCAATATTCGTCTTCCTACTCAAAAAATTCTACCTTGAAAAAAATTTAGAATACATAGGGATTACATAATGATAGAATTGAAGTCAATGTATAGCAATAAGAATAAACCATTTGTTAATTGGAAAGCTAAAATAGTTATGCAGACAAAATTATACAGAT
>VMDO01043171.1:0-10078 GCA_007922755.1 Pedetes capensis
GTTTCTGTGTTTACAGACATGAGCCCCCACACTCAGCTTAACCTTTGTTTTACTGACATCTCTCCTTTAATTCACAACAAAGGAAGAAAATTTGCAGACCCAGTGCACTGATGAGTTTGCTCAGTGTTTAAGTACCAGCTAAAAACGGGCTACTTCTGCCCTATACCTCCATGCAGGAGTGGCCCTGAATGATAATGTAAAAGGAAATCTTAATGTGAGATAGATAGGGACCACAACAATGGGGAAAAAGGTGAATAAACTCTAGGCCCTTAACATGACAGCAATTAAAAGTATGCTTTCAACAGTTTTGTCATAAAACACCAGAGTAGGCCACAAGGCCAGAACATTTATGAGCTAGTAAACATTTATACTAGATAATGATGCCAGCTATAACTCAGAAGTTCTTAAATTGAGCGGACCACCCATCAGCCCACCAAGTAGAAGGCCAGGATGCTCACACTCAAAGGCTCACGTGCTAGACCTTTAGCTCCCAGAGTGATGGTAATGAGGTTGTTGTTGTTAGGTGGCGTCGAGTATCCAACTCATAGTGACCCTACATACAACAGGCAAAACACTATTGTTAGTGCTTCTCTGCTATTTATAGGGTTTTCAATAGCAGATTGATTTTTGGGAGTGGGTTGCTGGGTCCGTCTCCCAAGGCTACAGTATATGGTGTTCCCAGCCAGTCTCCCACCCAAGTACCAACCAGGCCCTACCCTGCTTAGCTTCCAAGATCTGACAGGATTGGACACCACAGGGCTATGGCTGCAGTGGTAATGAAGTAGCAGAACCTTTAAGAGGTACAGCCTACTAGAAGGTAATTACATCGCAAGGGTTCTGCCCCATGAATGAATAAGCATGTTGTTGTAAGCAAGCCTGGCACATCTCCCAAATTTCATTGTCTTTTTGCCTTGCCATCTGTTTCCCAGACATGTACTCTAGTCATTGTCATGCTACCCATGACATTGTCATGCTCACTAGAGCCAGGTAGATGCTGGTACCATACATTTGAATCTCCAAAACTGTGAGCTATATACACCTCTTTTCTATATAAAGAATATCCAGCATTAGGCATTTTGTTATAGGAAAACAAAATGGACTAAGACAGGAACAAACAAGATGGTTTTCTTCACCAAAGTTGATCTAGCTACTTTGCAATCAAAAATCAATCAACGAGCAAAGAAAAAAGAAATTGTACCAGTGGGGCTAATTAATCCACAATACCAAAAAGAGCCGTTGAGTCAGTATCTGCCTCATAGCGACCCTCATAGGGTTTTCAATGGCTGACTATTTCGGGATTGCCTTGGGAGTGGATTGCCAGGCCCTTCTCCCATTTTTGCCGTGCTGGGAATTGAACTTGGGTCCTCAGAGACTGCAGCATAGCACTCTACCAACTGAGCTAAATCCCAGTCCATTTAGCTCAGTTGGTAGAGCACTGTGCTGCAGTCTCTGAGGTCCTGAGTTCGATTCCCAGCACCACAAAAATGGGAGAAGGACCTGGCAATCCACTCCCAAGACAATCCCGAAACAGCCAGCCATTGAAAACCCTATGAGGGTCGTTATGAGGCGGATACTGACTCGACGGCACCTAACAACAACCACCACCACCAAAAAGAGCAATGGTTGCTACCATACAATGGGAGCATAAAGGAGTATTCTGAAACCTGGGAGATTCCCTGGGGCATCACTCACTTTTGTTAATTTTGGTATTGTTAATGGACAATCATGGAATAGAAAAAGGTAAGTCAATAAAAGCTTAAACTATCAGAGATGAATACCTGGATCATCCCATCAAACAAGCAATCTATACCAACAGGAGGCTATTGGAGGGTGATGGAAATCTACAAAATGTCCTATCAGAGGGAAGTAATGGATATCAACTATGACCCTTGAAACAACTGCAACAGCAGAGAACACGGCTTGTTCTACTTATCCCTAACTTTAAGTCTTTGAAGATAATGTAGCTAGCCAATATTTTGAAGGGTACTTTCTGAGAGACTGGGCTTACTAGGAGAGGAAAAGGGGAGAAGACAAGCCAATATGAATAATGCAAGAGGTGGACCCTGTTGGACAATTTATTTTCCCTCATCTTCAGTTTCTGTCACAGTAACTAGGTCCATGCAGGCTGCGACTAATTTTACACAGGAACAACTTGGTAGTGCCTTGTCTTGAAACACAAAAAAATTTTACTTCTCATTTCCTGCTTCAGGGTTTTTCTGAAGCTGCTGCAACATGCAAAGAAATCTAGTCAGTATTCATGCATGTTAGTTCCAGAAGTGTAAGGAAGTTAATACCTAGCCTTGACCAGTGCTGAAGGGATGCTGACAGATAAATGCTTCCACATTTTGCCCCAAGAAGCCAGTTCTAATGTGCACTCCCAAGCTTCCTCAGAAGAGCCTTTCAGCTTGAGCAACAGTCACCAACTGCAATGGTCAACTCTTTGCTATATCTTTGTTTTGGCCTTTCCTCAGTTATGTACTAGAGCCAGGTCACATTGACTCATGAGAGTCCATTGTGCACATCTCTGCTCAACTCCATATGCAGTGATGCCTCATTGCAATTGGCTGTGGTAAGAGAATTTACACCATGGAAAATGGCAAACATCACACAGCAAGGTTATTGTCTCTTTCCAGAGAGCTGACTGAGAAACATTTATTAACACACCGCTGCTTGCTTGCTTGCTTTCCTCATTCCATTTCTTAAGCCTGCTTTCTCCAATTCTATTACCAAATAAATTACCTGAACATAAGCCTTTGTCTCAGACTCTGCTTCCACAAGAGCCCACACTATGACAGATATCTACTTCCTTGTGTTGTTATTAGGTTTAAATGGGATCATATTGTAATAATATGACTATGACCAAGATTCAATAGCCTACACCTAGAAAAATATATCCACCTCACATGGTTTTATTTTTCTTGTTCTCTTTTAAATACCCTGAGACCAAGATAGTTAGAATTTCAATTGCAAGACATCCCAAGGGAGCAACAAATTCTGTGTTAGGATAGAGGCAAAATCTTGGTGCCTGGACCCTGTGACATGAAGAGGTTGAGAGAGAGATATCCTGGTGGAGTTCTGGGCTTGCAGCATCTCTGGGCTATGATAGCCTGTTCTGCCCTCATTGCTGTTCTGTTGGGCATTTTGTGAAGCCTGGACTCCAGCCCCAACAACCGCATGACACAAATAACCTGGGCTGATTTTTTTATATTGTTGTTGTTGTTAGGTGCCATCAGGTCGGTATCCGACTCATAGCAACCCTCATAAGGTTTTCAATGGCTGACTGTTTCGGGATTGCCTTGGGAGTGGATTGCCAGGTCCATCTCCCATTTGTGGGGTGCTGGGAATTGAACTCGGGACTTCAGAGACTACAGCGCAGCGCTCTACCAACTGAGCCAAATCTCAGCCCCTCTTTGATATTAGTAGGGGGCTAATAAAGCATAGCCGGAGGCTGGCTTTGAAATCCTCCCTGACCTTTCCACCTTGTGGCCATATGCCTCAGGAAAATTCCTAAGTGTATATGTTTGTATATATATGTGTGTACATTTGACTAAGAGAGTGAACACTTCACTGTCCAAAATGATAACCACTAGCCATATGTGGGTGTTTAATTTGTTTGGTTTTTTGTTTTTTGAAATAAGGTATCACTATGAAGCCCAAGGTGGCCTTGAACTTGCTATGTACTCAAACTCAAGATCCTTGTGCCTCTAGCATCCAAGTGCTGGGGCTAGAGGTGTGTACCATCATGCCTGGCTTATTTAAAATTTAATTTAAATGAAATAAAATCTCAAATTCAAATCCATAGTCAACTGACCACATTTCAAGTGCTCAATAACCATATACGGCTAGTGGCTACCATATTGGACCACACAGATACAGAATACTTCTAACATCTCAGAAAGTTCTTTTGGACAGTTCACTCAAAGAGCTGTAGCATTTGTTTCTCAGGTCTGAAGTGAACAATCTCAGGGAACAATCACGGCTGGATAGGAAGAGAGATTCTCTCCTGGGTTCTCTGTACCCGGAAGGCTGCAGCCAAACCTCTGGGCTCCCTTCTCATCCTAAAGCCAAGAACTACACCAGCCCTTAGGACCTCTGGTGACGCCTTGTGGCAAAAAAAGCAAAGACAGTGTAAAGATCTCTGAAACAGACCTGAGCTGGGTCTGGTTTTCTTCCCTCTGAACAGTATTTTCTCATCAAAGCAGAGCAACAACTTTATGAGGCAGATGCTGTCAATGTTATCCCTACTTCAGAGATGAAGAAACCAAGAAGCAGGGAGAGTAGTCTGAGTTCATTGGGGGTGAGGCTACAAAAAAAAAAAAAAACAGTATTCTTATATTAGTAGACAGGATTTCACAGCCATGTAACTTGAATGTTAAAAGGAATATGACCTCATTCTTACCCCAAAATGGTAAGAACGCTGAAATGGAATATAGGACATACAAATACAGAGCAGGAAGAAGGTTATACATGTTGTCTTTCTCCATTCCATCACCTTTTGGGGGACCATCTTTCTGTCAAACTTTCATTATCCCCAAAAGTAAATAAGACTTCCCTCTTCCCATTCCTAGCTTCAAAGGAATACATCCAAATATATATATAAACTTCAGTGAGTTTATACTGTACCAATTTTAAATAATAAACTTGCTACCAAGTTATATTATATGCCATTTAAGAGGGTCAAAGTATGACCAGTCTAGGCTCATTAGCAACCATTTCAGATCCTTTTGATAAATGTTTAGCTAAGGAAAAAAATTATAGTATTACCTGCAAAGGTTTTTCAAGGTCTTCAATTGCCATTTTTTTTTTCAACACAGGCACTAGTTTCTGCCACACGTCAAGATTGCTTTCCCCAGCCTCCACCACCTGTCAATCATTCCAAGTCCTTAATTAGGACTCTTCCAAGGAGACTCTGACATCCCAGAGAGTGATGCTTCCACACGGCTCTTCGCCCTTCCCCAGATCAAAAACCATGTCAGCAGACACGGTCAAAAGAGGTGCTTCCTACTTCTGGGAGAGATATTTAAAGGACAGATTTTTAAAGTGTGGATGGGGGAGACAAAATGTGCTTTGGGAGTGCTGAGTTGCCGGAAGCCAGGGAAGCAGGCTTGCTGTGCCTGACAAAATGGCTTCCAGAACCCCAATCCAGCTGACAGCAGTTAAATGTTGTTCTGAGGGCTTTGTGTGGTTTAAAAATTACAGGTGATGCCTCCTGAAAAATATGCACTCATCAAAAACAGAGCTGGACACGCCGAAGGCCTTCCAGGCACCAACTGTGTCCACAGCTGTCAGCCTCCCAACCGCCCTGATGAACCAGCATTTCTGTATTGGGCAAGGATTGTTCCACATTGCTTCCGACTCGGGAAAGCTAGTGAGAACCAAGGGGAGAGACGAGAGCAGGAGTGGGAAGCAAAGGCCAGGCAAAGGAGAAGCGAGGAGCCCCGCTCAGCCCCTGCTGCTGCTGCTGAGCCCGTTCCACAGCCCAGTTTCCTGCATTGCTGAGGCTCTGCCCCCAGACACCAGATGTTCCCACTGCTCAGGCTCTGGTCCCATGAGCAAGAGGGGAGGGACAGCAGTCTTTCCACCTTAGCATCACTTTGGCTTCCTCTGTGCCACTGCCTCTGAATCTCAGGTTCACAGATCTTCCTGCCCCCCCCCAAAAAAAGATTTTTCATTTCAGTCTATCTTAGGTGGCCTAGTCTCATACCAGGGTCCTCAAAAACATGGGTGACCATATCATGAGTGGTTAGGAGAGGGCCTTATGAATAAAAAGGTGAGGACGGCAGGCATAAACGAGGACCATCTCAGATAAGTGGGACATACGTTCATCCTCTCAGAACAAGCTCAGACACTCTGAGCTTTGAGGTTCATCAACACCTCTGTGAGGAAGCCAGATTCTCAGGGACCGGTAGGAGCGATGCAGAGGGCATCACCTTGGCATTTTTACCTTGTCTTCTTTACTGGACTTTGCTCAGAATCCAGAACCTGGCCTAGCTCAATCGAATAGCAGGGCAAGCTCCTTGCCTTCCTGGTACTCTGGTCCTCTCCTTCCAAGGGGTAGGAGGCTTTCTCCCTCCTTCCTCTGCTGAAGAGTAGTCTCTGTCTGGGGGGCCTGTCACCCGAGGGTCCCCCCTTGGGAGGCCCAATAGCCTCAGCAAGTAGCTCTTTAGAGAGTTCTGTTGCAGGTACCACCCCTGTTCCAGCTACAGAATGCCCTGGCGATGCCAGGCAAGATGGGTCCCTTCGCAGTGGAGAGGCAGGCCAGGGGATATGCTAGGGGCTGAGTGTTTCCAGGACAGTTTGATGCTTGATGGAAACAGAGGCTCGGATATTCAGATTAGGGGCCTCTGGATGCCCATTTCTGGGGAAGGCAAAGAAACAGACTGAGGGGAACAGAGGAAAATCAAATTTTGTACCCAAGCAAGAGAACAATTTCTAAAATGATGGAAATGCCCATCCGTGAAGCACGTACCCCAAATACACAGGTTTCTTTTCAAATGTCCTCCTGAGATGAGTGGGTGTGGTGGGGGAGAGGGCGAGGCTTAGCAAGGGACAAACTCCAGTGACTACTTTGTGAATCATTATTCTACTTTAAGAAAAACACCCACAATTTGTCTCCAGCTCCCAGTGCAGCAGCAGGATCCAGAACAGAACTGCCCAGGCCCCCACTGGAGCCTGACCACACGGTCTCCCAGCGAGCTGCCCTGCAAAACTGAGGTGGAGGGCTGACACGCGTTTCTTAATATGGAAAATAAAAAGTTGACAATACCCTCAGCAAGTAGCTCTCTAGAGAGTTCTGTTGCAGGTGCTTAACAAGGTTAAAAGAAAAAAAGTAGAATTTCTGTAATGGTTTTAACTATATAAAAATGCATGTTTGGTCATCTGAGTAAAGACTAGAATTATTGTTGTTGTTAGGTCCCACCGAGTCAGTATCCAACTCATAGCAACCGTATGCACAAAAGGTAAAACACTTTGTCAGTGCTTCTCTGCTATTCATAGGGTTTTC
This sequence comes from Pedetes capensis, assembly GCA_007922755.1. NCBI lineage: Eukaryota > Metazoa > Chordata > Mammalia > Rodentia > Pedetidae > Pedetes > Pedetes capensis. The sequence goes on from VMDO01043171.1 coordinate 7,004, forward strand.
AATGGCGGATTGGGAGTGGGTTGCCGGGTCCTTCTCCCAAGCCTGCAACACCTGGTGTTCCCAGGCAATCTCCCATCCAAGTACTAACCAGGCCTGACCCTGCTTAGCTTCCAAGATCTGATGGGATCAGATGCCACAGTGCTATGGCTGCAGGCAAAGCCTAGAAAGGAGTAAGAAAAAAATGAAATACTCAGATTATAGGACTAGTGAGGTGATACAGACAGCTTTCTATAGTTCTTTTCCTACTATAGTAGCTCTCAGAAGCTAAGCAGTGTGAGGCCTGGTTAGTCCTTCCATGGGAGACCACCTGGGAATACCAGGTGCTACAGGCTTGGGAGAAGGACCTAACAGCCCACTCTGAAACAATCAGCTATTGAAACCCCTATAAATAGCAGAGTAGCACTGACATAGCACCAGGCATGGCACAGTGTCAGATAGTGTTTCCTTCTGTTGAATATCAGGTCAGTATGAGTCAGACCAGACTCGACGTTACCTAACAACAACAACAAACCGTTGAGCATAACTCAACTAAATGAAGCACTCCTTAGAAACACTAGGCACCTGAAAGGAAAAGAATTCAGTGTCTGCAGTGGCGACAGGCCACACAGCAAATGCTCTGGGCTCCTCCCGCACAAACACTCAACCACCAAAGTGCCATCTTTCCCGACCTAGCAAGAGCTAGAGGGTAGGACTGGGTCTCAGGATTCCATCTTGACAGTTGTAATTATATCAAACCCCAGCCTTCCTAGTATGTGACCAGATGCGGACCCCACCCACTCCTGCCCACCAGAGCAGAGGAAAGGCCTGAGCTCTTACTGGCTTCTTTCCTCCTAGGCCCTGGGAAGCAGAGCACTTGCTTCCTCTTACATAAGGAGACCCCTTTAATCCGGCAAAACCTTCTCTGCTTGAGTCCTGCTGAAAGTGACAACTATATTTCTTGATTCATGCTACATCTTGAGTCAACCCATAGTCACTCTTTGAACACTGGCCTTGACTCTATTTGGGATGAAGAAGAACAGCTGACAGTCACTCCATGACCTTTTATACATAGGACGCTGTGGGCTGGGAGAGGCTTTAAACGCTTCCACAGACATCTATGGCTTTTAGGCTCTTGAACAATATAAATATTAGCCAGCGGTGGGGGCGCACACCTGTAATCTCTGCACATGGGAGGTGAGGGCAGGAGGACCACAAGTTCAAGTCCAGCTTGGGCTACATAATGAGACACTGTCTCCAAAATAGATAGATAGATAGATAGATAGATAGATAGATAGATAGATAGATAGATGATAGATAGATAGATGATAGATAGATAGATAGATAGATAGATAGATGATAGATGATAGATAGATAGATAGATGACAGATAGATAGATAGATAGATAGATAGATAGATAGATAGATAGATGATAGATAGATAGCTGACATGCTTATGTGCTTATTCTGTACCCAGGGCCCAGGCTAAGCAATTCCACACATGGCCATTTTAATTTCTCCCCTCACATCCATGCTATCCCCCTCCACCTGCTCCAGCTCCTATACAATTGCCAACTGCTGGGCTCTAGGGGAGAAGGACCAATTATTATCCCCACTTTGCAGATGAGCAAAGAAGAACTAAGATAAACAGACTGCCCAAGGTCACATTAAGTGACAAGCTAGGATTAGAAACTAGCCTTTGGGCCACACACCACACACCACACACCACATAGTGGCACACACCTGTAATCCCAGTGACTCAGAGGCAGAAGCAGGAGGATCACAAGTTCGAGACCAGAGGCAATCTGCATAATTTAGTGAAACCCTATCTCAAAAGGTAAAAAAAAAAAAAAAATGGGCCAGGGGTGCAGCTCAGTGGTACAGCACTTGTAAAGCATGCAAGTTCGAAGCCTTGGGTTCAACCCCCAGTACAAAAAAAAAAAAAGGAAAGAAAACTAGCCTTTGAGGGCTGGGTGCAATTTGGGAGGCAGAGGCAAGAGGATAGTAGATTCAAGGTCAGAGGCAGCCTGCATAATTTAGTGAGATCTTGTCTCAAGATAAAAAAATTAAAAATGGGCTGGAGGTGCAGCTTAGTGGAAGTTAATACCTAGCTTTCAGAACTGCTGAGAGTTAGGCATGAGCAATGGTACCAGGCATAACATTGTTGTTGTTGTTGGTAGGTGCCGTCGAGTCGGTATCCAACTCATAGCGACCCTCATAGGGTTTTCAATGGCAGACTTTCGGGATTGCCTTGGGAGTGAGTTGCCAGGTCCTTCTCCCATTTTTGCGGTGCTGGGAATTGAACTCAGGACCTCAGAGACTGCAGCGCAGCGCCCTACCAACTGAGCTAATCCCAGCCCCAGGCATAACATAGCTTTTCTTTAAAGAGGGAATTGTCATCTCTGGGTCCCTGAATCAAACTCAGGTCCAAGAGAGTAAGTCATTCTGATTGGCCAGGCCAGGTCATGGGCCAGGCTTGGGGACAGTGTGGTTGGGATACCCTTATCGAGAGAAGGCCACCTGACAAAGACCACTCTGGGCAACTTAAAGCCATCACTGCCTGAAGCTGTGGCCTTGGTCAGTCCCAGACTCTCCATGAACACACCAATTTGTCATTCCCCGGGAGAAGGAAAGTGATTACCCAGTCCCACTCCCATGGAACTGCTCACCTCAGAGAACCCACGTCTATAAATAAAGCTGGTCATCTCCATCAGACAGGTGAAGCCTTCCTCTGTCCTGACATACTGAATACCAGCAAGGCTAAAAATGAGACTGCAGATGAAGAGACACAGCCACTGCCACCTCCTCTGACTCAGTGTATTACTCACCAGCCGTGACTAGGAGTCGACATGCGTGACTGGACACAAGTCTAACGGGATTATTGTGCAACAAGGCACCTCCTCAGCCTTGAAGGTGGAGCGACTCTGCCGTGAGCCTCCTGGAGTCAGGATTCCAGTCCACAGAAGCAGTGTCCCTTCCTGTAGCCCAGATGGTGACTTTTAATACAATTGTAATAGCTAGGCACAAGGGAGCATGAACGATGCACCCATCCAATGCTGTGCTCAGAGCTTTACACACACCATCTCACTTATTTTTTTTT
>VMDO01043172.1:0-10088 GCA_007922755.1 Pedetes capensis
TAGCTAAGACTATCTTAAATACTGCATTTAATCTAGGAAGGCTGCGTGGAATAATGAATCATGCTAAGATTCCTGAGCAAAATCTTTTGAATAATTCAATTTTGTGGTTGGTATAGAAGTACTTGGCAGATAAATCAAAGTGAAAAGTTGTGAGAAGCAACTGTGAATTTCAAAAGGTGAGACATTGAATGAAAAGTAAATTCTACAGCACCAGCCACATCATCCGTATGCTTTAAGAATAGTCCTATAAATTAGTAAAATGTTTACATTTTAGGATTGTCTACCTAAATAAATAAAGGTTTTAAATATAAAAATGTTATGTGTTTAACATCTCAAAAATAATATTACACAAGTCTGAGTTACATTTTGCTTACGTTCACTTCAGGTTAAAATAGAAAGATAAGCCTCTCAAACTAGTTGCCATGAGGAATAACCAAACCAACTGAAGACTACATCTAGTACCACTAATTTTTCTATCTATTTAGCTATCTACCTACCTACATATCTAATATATATTTATATATAATGAAAATGTCAATTTTAAATTATAAATAAGATTTTCATTATTAAACTAATATGAAACTATATTCATACTATAAATAAAATACATAATTGATATATCTAAACTTTGACAGTATATCTAAACTTTGACAGTATAAACAAGAAATAATTCTACTTATTTTTCAAATATTTCCCCTCCACCATATGATGATGTACATGTTTGCTTTACCACTGGATAGATGCTCTATTAACCACCTCTTATTTAGAATCTTTGTCTTCCAATCACTTTGTGCTATCTTATATACTTACTTGGATATTTAATATTTTAAAATTTGTATTTAAAAACGTTTTTTGTTCCAACTTCATAGGAAAATATAGAGGTATAAAAATCTCTAAGAAGATTTAGTCGTCAACCAGGTGCAGTGGTACAGGCCTGTAACCCCAGCGGCTTGGGAAAGGGAAGCAAGAGGATCACAGGTTCGAGACAGATGCAGTCTGTGTAACTTAGGGAGACCTTGTCTCAAAAAGTAAAAAAAAAAAAACAAAAAAAAAACCAAAAGGGCTGCTGATGCAGCTCTGTGGTCCAGCACTTGCAAGGCATGCAAGCGTGAGGCCCTGGGTTCAACCTCCAGTACTGCAAAAAAAAAAAAAAAAAAAAAAAAAAAAAAAAAAAAAAAAAAAAAAAAAAAAAAAAAAAAAAAAAAAAAAAAAAAGACAGAATGAAAGAAAGAAAGAAAAAGAAAGAAAATTTAACAGTTTATTTTTGAAGTGAATGTATTAGGAAAACATATAGGCAGGAAAGGAGCCTGACGCAAAGAAAGGAGCAAAGGGATCTAAGAAAAAGCAGGAAAAGGGCCTGCCGAGGAAGGGAGGAGGCAAAGAGCTTCTGTGAGAAAAAAGGACCTAAAAGAGGTCTAAATGGGAGCCAAAGGGCTCAGGAGATTTGGGGAACCCAAGGAAGGCCAAACCAAGTTAGAAAGGTAAAGCGCGCATAACAACCTCCTGTCTTCGGGAAGGAAACAAAGGAAAATAAGAGAAACCAAAAAGCCTAATGTATCTCCCATGAGTTAAAGCGGTAGCCATGGGAAGCAGCTAGCCATGGGAAGCAGCAAAAGTAAAATCTCGGAGGAACAATGGAAAAGTCTAAAAGCCCAATTAAAACAGGGCGGGCATAAAGTGAGCAAAAGGGAAACAAGAAAATTCTGGAAAGAGGCACTAGCAATAGCACCATGGCTAGCCGCGGAGGATTTAGAGAAAATGGAGGTATGGAAAGAGGTTAATGAAGCAGCTAGAGCAGCTGTGTGCAGAGGAAATAGTAATGTGTTGCTGGCATTATTTAAAGGCCTCGCGGCACTTAGACAGAACCATGAAAAATGGCAGGAAAGTGCCAATGAGAGACATGTGGCGCAAGCCAACATGGCGCTGGATACAGCGGAGGTACTTCAGGAGCTGAAGGAAGTTATTAATCAAATGAGGGAGGCGGGACCCCCTAGAAGGGAGGGGCTTCCATCTAGAGATGGACCCCGGAAGGAGGACCTTCCGGATGAAGTCAGACCTCCAGGGGAGGGGCCTAGGACGGAAGCCATACCCAAAGGAGGGGGACTTCCCCTGACACTGGAAATGAGGGAGGAGCTTCCGGCGGAAGCCCAACCCCAGGAAGTACGCTCAAGGGGCGTGCTCTATCCCAGCCAAGGTCAACTTGCTCTGGCAAGCACATGGCCTTGGACAGGACAGCCCATAGGCATAGGCAGTTATGGGCCACAGTCATACCCAGTCAATGTAATACCAACTCCAGAGTGCCCACAAATGTGGTACCCATATGAGTCCAAGGACTTAAAGGACTTAAGGGCGGCTATTAGGGAGGATGGACCACACTCCCCATGGATGAAAACACTCCTTAACAGTCTTGCTGTTAGGGCAAACACTCCGCAGGATTGGAGAGACCTAACAAGGGCAGTCCTTCCAGGGCCCACTTTCATCCAATGGGAAGCTCTATACTGGGATGAATGTAAGCAGCAAGCAGAAAGAAACGCCCGGACAGGGGTAAATATTGGAGCAGATTGCTTGTTAGGAGAAGGACCTATATACTCAGCGGTTACAAGGCAAGCAATGGGTCCAGCACAGTCATTTGACCAAATAAGAATATGTGCCCAGAGAGCACGGGATAGGCTACCAAGAGAAGGGACGACACGAAGTTTAGTGTCGCTCAGACAGAGGCAAAATGAACCGTTTATGGACTTTGTTGGCAAGGTTAATAAGAGTCTGGAGAATAAGGTTATTTATGAAGGTGCAAAAGCAGAACTACTTAAGCACTTGGTATGGGATGGCATGTCCAATGACTATAGGCAAGCCTGCCAGGGCCTAAAGAATGGGGCCCTGGAGGATTGGATTGTGGCCACACAGGATGTGGGTTCCACAACCCAAATCACCACAGTCATGGCCAGGGCCTTCACTGACCAAGTGGCAGACAGCATCGCTAAGGCCTTTACCATAATTGCAGAGAGATTCAAAGACAGGAGACCCGGCAGATGTAATAACAGCAGGGAAAAGGGACATTGGTGGCGGGAATGCCCAAAAAGGCAGGAAGGGCCCAGAAAAGAGAGGAGGGAGGAATGATCCGAGGAGAATAACAACAGGCCTCATGGTCCATGCCAGAGATGTGGCAAAATGGGCCACACCAAAAAAACGTGCTGGTCCAGCTACTATAGGGATGGCACACCCCTCCACAAGCCTTTAAACAGGGTGGGCCACTTTGTAGCCCTGCCACAAAGGAAGGAAAGAGAAAGGCCGCAGAGGAAGATAAAACAGAGACCTCCAGAGAATGCAAATAAGGACAAGAGCAAGGAAAAGGAAAAGCCATAGAGAGATAGAGACAGGCTCCAGATGCACTGGACTGTACCTGTGGGGGCAAGACTAAAACCCCAAACTGATGCCTCAGCAAATAATAAAGGCTATAATTACAATTTAAAACATTTAGGATTGCTGAGTAACAAAGAATCAGAAATGGCAGGATCTGACAAAGTACCTGTGTTAAAGGAAGAACATCAATTAGTTAAAATCTGTTTTGTACAAACAAATCAAAAGAATCAATTGACTAATTGTGTAAAGGATGACAATATTGAAGAAAATAAATATAAAACAGAAAAGCTCAAATGTAAGGCAAAGGAGCTCTATAGTGAAATGGATAAAATTATAAACGTCAAAGATGTATGTTCTAACAATGGGTTAACTCTTGTTAACAAATCAACTGTAAAACGTTCTTGGTGCCTTTTACAACATTCTAAAGAAAAATTGTTAGATGTAATGTCTTGTGAGCACAAGTTTTGTATGGATTGTTTACAACCATACCTAAAAGAAAAGACCTCTCCAGGTGCAATAGATATTAGATGCATGAACAATATAAAGCGATATGTAAAAGGTATTACTTCTGTAATAGAGTGGACTGATGGAAATTACAATCAGATGACATATGATGTTAAGGAATATAAGAAAATGATTTTCAGTCTAAATCTGTCAAATTGTAAATTTTGGGAAAAGGAACCTTGGACCCAAAACGCCCTTGCTGATGTTCCTATTGAAATTAATTCAATAACATTGTATAAGTTTACATCTTCGAGAGTAACTATGATGCCTTTAAAAATTAACATTCCTACTAAGTCAACATTTGTCAAGGATACTGTTCTGACTTTTGTCTATAAAGGCTACGAAATCTTAATGGATAATGAGGAAAAAATAGAGTTAAAAAAGGCAAGGAGCCTGTAAAAGCCTTTATGGCACCAACAATTGTGACAGTAACCAATAGCACAGGTATTCCCTACAACCCCCGGGGACAGGCCATAGTGGAAAGAGCCCACAAAACTTTAAAACAACAATTAGAAAGAGAAAAAGGGGGGAGGATGGGGGAGTACCCACCCAATGTAATACTTAGTAAAACCTTAACGACTATCAATATACTTAATATTCAAAAACATGAAAATAGGCCCAGAGTGAAAAAGCACTGGACAGATGTCAAGGCCACTGGAAATTTTGGTTTGGTGGAAGGACCCTCTCACTGGAAAGTGGAGGAGGCCCGATATGTTACTAACCCAAGGCTGAGGTTCGGCGTGTATTTTCCCACAGGGGGAGGACAAGCCAATTTGGATCCCAGTGCAAAATGTCCGGAGAGCAAAGGATGCTGAGGGTAGTAACACCAAAAAAGGGGACAAGGACTTGGACAGTGAGCCACGAACTTCCAAACGCCCAGGGAACCATTGCAGAAGAGGGGGCACGAAGAATGTAAGGGCTGATGGAGGGAATGGTGAAACTGAGCACAATTCAAATGATGAACCCAAAAGCAATAATGACAGCAGAGAAAACCACCAAACCCAGTGAGACCACAAAAAGAAAAAAGGGAGCAATGCCAAATGTTGAAAAGGGTACCCTAACACTGTTAATAATGGTGCTCCATTGGCAGCATCTGCCATGCCAATAGCAACAGCTGTGGAATCAATTATGGCAAAAGAGGTAAATGTAACAGAGGTAAATAATGCCATAAATAATAGCTATGTGTATTGGTCATACGTACCCAACCCGCCACTCATCAGGGTGGTCACTTGGGAGGACACACTAGTAACTGTTTATACCAGTAAAGTGCCATGGGTAGTGCGACCTTACAACCCAAGAGGCCCACTAAAGCCAGAGGAGGAGGTAAAAGTCATCAGAAAGTGTGGGAAGTGAAGATGTGCCTATATGTATGGGGGAAAAGGAAAGGCACTGCTTGACAGTGATCAATAAGATCTGGCCAATGCCAGTGAGGAGAGGTTGTATGTTCCAGCATTTGGGTCAAGGAAAGCCAAAGATGTGCCATGGATGCCAAAAGGCATGGATCAGAGCCCATATCAATAGAGTAATTACATAATCAAAATGTGAGGGTGTTCATGGAAGTCCCCGAGAAAAAAGTGGTGTGGGAACACACAGGTTTAGCGAAAGGGCTCATAGAATTGGCACATGCATTGTTCAAAGTATGGTACGGACTACAAACTAATCCCACCTTCACTCCAGGTAACAAAAGACACCTCCACAAGTACACCTGTGGAAGTTGATGGCTATAATTAGACCTCCTTGGGCAGTAAACAATTCAGACCCTGGTAAAAAGACTAGAACGAAATTAAGAGTTTGTGTAAGACTCCTATATGTAATGTTAAGAGGGGAGAAAGAATGGAGCAAGATGGATGGGTCAATCTTTTGAAACAATGTAAATTTTATACCTGTGTAAATACCTCTGAGTATGGACTTAAAAAAAGAAAACATCTATTTGTTATGTGTAAAAAAGGGAATTTGGGTACCAGTTAGACAACATTGGCTAAGACAAGACTCACCAGCCTTGGCCTTGCTCCAGGGAATTGTTAAAAGACTTTTAAAACTGCTCTGTTATATGTTATGATTATTGCTGTATGCCTTATGATTATAATTGTATGCATAGTCACCAGGAGAGTTCAGAATGTAAAATGTGATGTAAATGATCAGGACCTAAAATATTCTATAATGGTATAATTATTCAGAGAACATGTCCATCAAATTAAAAAATTAAAAGAAAAAGAGGGATATGTAGGGAAAAATTGGGAGGAAATTGGCAAAAATTCCCAAACTGGGAAAATGGCATTTGAATATCTGGTTTGTAAGTTAGAAATCTAGGGAAAAATGAAAGTAACTTGGTTGCACGTTTGTACAAAACCCTTCCTGATTGGACAATTGGACTGAAAGCTGATTGGCTCAGGCCATTCCATGGGCGAGCTACATAAATAGCTGCGCTGGGGCAGCTCGATCCTTTTTGGCACAGCCTTTTTTCCTTTTTGGCACCCTTTCTGCACCTTCTCGCCGGTTCCTGCCCGGACCACCGATGAGGAAGCACCTCTCCCACTGCTCTCCCCCGGAACTTTGGTAAGGAAAGAATGCTCTCCCATCACAATCCTCAACAAGGAAAAGAACCTGCTCTCCGTCTGATCACCCACGAAGCAACAGCTGTCTCCTCCTGACCATGGAGATAACCAACACAGGTGTTTGCCCCTGGAAAGCAAAAGCGCCTGAGGCTTTTCCTTTCTCCTGTATCCTCCGGGGTCCCAAGGGCCTCAGGAGTCTGCGCCTCTCACCTGAGGGCCCCGAGTGAATTGTGTTTAGTATCTGTGTGCACGGTGGCGCCGCCCATCCAAACCTCCAGGCCGGACCGGGAGGCGTATGCCCCACATAGAGTTGGCACCCGAACACGGGGCCCAACAAACACATATGTATTCTTATATCTATAAAAGTGTAAGTCTATGTACATGACAAAAGGAATTTGTTGTATTGTGTGTTGGTTGAGAATATATCTCTGAATCATGATGAAGCAATAGAATGAACAGATTCATAGAAAACCTAAATGATATTTCTATGATGAGATGCATAGCATATGAATTTCCCCACCCTTTTGATCCATCACAGTGTTTATTTATTTCTAAAGCATGTTCCTGCTCTACCTTGATTGAGTAGAATCACTTTTTTTTCCCTCTCTCTTTTTATTCCAGTACTAGGGGTTGAACCCTGGGTCTTGCACTTGCATGCTGTGCAAGTGCTGGACCACTGAGCTGCACCTTCAGCCCTTTTTTTTTTTTTAATTTTGAGACAGGGTCTCCTTAAATCAAGCAGACTGCCTCTGGTCACAAACTTGCGATCCTCCTGCCTCCGCCTCTGGAGCTGCTGGTATTACAGCTGTGTGCCACTGCGCCCGGTTTAGAATCACTTCTTGACATAAGTACTCTCTACTTCTTGCTTAACAAGGAGACTTCATTGAAAGAGCATGTTAGCTTGTGGACTGCTATGGCAAAATACTGGACAGAAACTACTATAGGGGAGGAATGATGTATTTGGCCTCATGGTTTAGATGATTTCAGTCCATAGAGGCAGGGCAGGCATAGCAATGGGCCAGCAGACAAGATCCATGGCGGAAGACATCACATCATAACATCAGGAAGCAGAGAGCAATAACAGGAACTGGAGGTCCTGGGAAAACACCAAAAGGCCTGCCCTCAGTGATGCACCTTTGCAAGCTGGGTCCCATTTACCAAAGTTTCCAAAGCCTCCCATGACACTACCACCAGCTGGGGATCAAACATCCAAACATACGAACTTTGAGGAACATTTTCCATTCAAACTATAACAGAAAGGCAAGTCAGTAGTAAGAATTTTTAAAATTTATTATATTCTAAGAGTTTTTTTAAGTCCACAGCATATGACAACATGAGGAAGCAGCCTATTAACTCTTGGTTGTCTTTTGCTCTACAATGCAGCAGCATTAAAGTTTCTGAGTCTACAGAGTCTTCAAATTTCCCCTATGGAGACTTCCAGCTACTAGGTGGAAATCAATCTTTCAGTCTGATCCTATTGGCTAACAGGGAACAAATTATGTCCCTGGAGAACTATGATAAAATGGTTTTTTGTTTTTGCTTTTGCTATGGGGTTGAACCTAGGGCTTCACACATGCTAGGCATGTGCTCCACCACGGAGTGATACTTTCAGACCCTTTATACTTTTTACTATTTTGAGCCAGAGTCTCACTAAATTATGCAGGCAGCCTCTCCTTCAAATTCATGATCCTCTTGCCACCTCCTGAGTGGCTGGGATTGTGGTCTCATACTATGGCATGTGGCTAAAATAGTCACCTCTTAATAAACCCAATAGGTATTAAGCTGACCTTAAAGCTGATATCTACATTGAACTTAAAAGATTGTATATTTATCTAGAGATTTTCATCATTTGATGTTTGACAGTAGTTTTAGCCATAAAGGAAATTATCAGTTGGTGACTTATGATTTAAAGGGAGTAGTAATTAAATGGAATAAAGTAGAATAAAGTAAATTTATTGTCTTAATTGTGGTGTGGAAACTTTCTTCACCATAGCATAGAAATATTAATTCTGCAATTACAGTTGTAGTTTGGAGAAGCATACATTATGTCCACGAAGAAAGGAGAATTCTTTTTGCTATACTAATTCAATATGTTATCTTTAATCTAAAAACTTAAACATATCTTTTTTGTCTCATTTCAAAATTTGGTTTAAAATTATTATCTATGCTATGTGCTACTTTGAAATATTTGTAATGTGAATAATTTGACATTAGCCAAGGGCATTAGTTTATGAAGAACTAGATTATTACACTTCCATTTCCTCTTTGAATGGACTTATTTAATGAAAATTTTAATTTAGGACATTGACCTCTTTTTTGAGGGCCAATTTTTCACCTCCATAAGGTAACTTAATAGCAATTTGCATTCCTTTTTGACTACTGTATTCCTGGTATCTGAAAGTATTTGAAGTCCACACTCACCTGATGGATCTGGCTATTATTAAATGCTTTGTTTCCTTCAGGTTCATCTGTTCTGCTTCATACACTAGCAATTCAGCTGTATGAGTTAAAAAATAAGTAGAGTAATATGATGATTTATCATTATAAATTTATATCACAAATACTCAGTATAAAACCCCCCTTTTTGCTGTAGGCTATTTGTTAATTTCACAGCAAAGAGATAAATTTGTCTGAGAAGTAAAGGCAATAAAGATCTGTAGTTAGTCTCAGAAGATTAATAAATCTGTTAAAGTATATTTCAAATTCAACTAGGCATGGAAACAATTAAAGCATTAATTTGTATGTGATCATATTGGAGAGTGATAAATCAAAAAGTGGCAGATTTAGAGCATTTTCATTATTGGTCCAAGTATGATTTCATTTACAGGTCTACTATAAATAAAGATTATGGAAAATGTTCAGGATTTTCCTTAAGGCAGAGATTTGATTTGTACAGCTACACAAATGCAGTCTTGAATTTTCTTTCACATTAATACATTTTGGGCTCATAGTGGGCATTACATTGGTGTCACTTTTCTTTCCTTTTCTTTTTTTTTCTGTCGTAACTTCTCATAATATATGAATTAGTTTTTATTTTTATAGTTCAATATTCATCAGTAAAAATTCAAACTATCCCTGATGATCACACAGAATGAATTACTGATGGAAGTATTAATGGGAAAACACTTTCTTAAATCTATGCAGTTCACTCCATTCCTTATTGGCAGATTTCAGCATTAATATTTGTATGCAATTCAAGTCATTTTTTACTTTTTGTTACATTTGGTTTACTTTTCTTCTCATTGGAAGACAATTTGTGATACTTTCCTTAGACTCTCTCCAATGTCACCAAATTATTCATATATTATCCATTTGTTTAACTATATATTTATATAATTTCAATACGCTAACAAGTTTCATCATTTTTTAACACAAGAGATAGACTAGGGTCTCTGCATTCCATTACTTTTCCAATAATTAACTAACATAGTTTGTTGTAGGCTGTTGTGGATAGTAATTGATCATTATGTTTTTCCAATGTATGTCTAAGGGCACATACTTTGAAAATGGTACATTTTCTTCAGAAGAAGTACTTGTGATAATTTAATTAACCCTATGAGGGTCGTTATGATTTGGACAAGGCTTGATGGCACCTAACAGCAACATATATATATTTATATATATGTGTGTGTATATATATATATATATATATATATATATATATATATA
>VMDO01043173.1:0-10082 GCA_007922755.1 Pedetes capensis
TAGGCAGAGCAGGAAAAGAGAAAAAGACTGAGTAGGTGCTCATGGTTATTTATCCAAAGTAATCTCTTAAACTAGTAAGAGTCATTTGGATATAGTCTTGGTAAACATTCCTACCAGCCATCCTATTCTTAAAATATTATTAACTCTATATGCATTCAGCTTCAGCTGTTTCCATAATGACCATTATAGTGTTACCATCATAGTGCAGTCACATCACATGTACATTTAAATAACGAGAAGTCAACCATTTGCACATAGTCCCCCCCCCCAAAAAAAAAAGACAGATTGGCAAACCTATAAAGACAAAGTAGATTAGTCATTATCTAGGTCTGGAAGGGTCATGGTAAATGGAGAATGACTGCTAATGGGTACAGGGTTTTCCTTTGAGTGATGAAAATGTTGTTTGTTTGTTTGTTGTTTTTGTGTGGTACTGGGGGGTTTGAACCCAGAGCCTGAGGCATGCTTTGCAGGCACTCTACCACTGAGCTGCACCCCCAGTCCATTTTTTTAAAATTTTGAGACAGGGTCTCACTAAGTTATACAGGCTGCCTCTGGCCTTGAACTTGTAATCCTCCTGCCTCAGCCTCCTGAGTTGCTGGGATTACCATCATATGCCACCATGCCCAACTAAAACTGTTCTAAATTTGGATTGCGTTGATGACTACACAATGCCATGAACATACTAAGAACCAGTGCACAAATGTATAATATGTGAATTATATCTCCATAAAGCTGTTTTTAAAGAAAGAAAACAAGGGAAAATTATTTTAATGGTATAGGTAATAATTCTACACTATATTCCTATCAATAAAACATTCTTACGGCCCAGTGTGAGCATAAGATATTAATCTGCTGGTTCCCTCACTTTAGGTCAGTTCCCACATTTCTTTCAAACTGCATGGGATTCTAGTATTTTAAGTTATGCATTTTTCATTAGACACAGCCCCTAAATGCAAGCTAACCACTTCACCAGGCCAGCAAATAAATAGATTTCTTCTAATCCTAGAGAAAAAAAGAATAACTACGTTCACCTTTGGAAGATATGTGAAGTCTAAACACTTATACCTTATGGATGAATTAGGGGATTTTTTTTTAAAGAAAATTCTTAACCTAATAACCTATTCCTAATCCAATCCTTTCATAAGAGAGGTTCCAAGTTATTTCTATTAGCTCTACATTTATTTATGTCATAATAGTAACATCTATTTCATAGTATGTCAGCAATAGCTACTCCAAATAGAAGTATTTTCCCTCTTTGTATGGGACCCAAACTTAATAACATTTTCTTCCATTTCTCAAACTAAAGAAAAGGACAAAAAGCAGTGATTGTATCTTACCAAAAAGAGCTCCAAATTTTCACAAATTCTCCAAAAAAGATGTTTTCCTAAAGTTCTGGGGGGAAAACTTCTAAATATTTTGCCTCCTGCTGTACCTCCAAAAAGTATAGCCTATAAAAAAGACTCCAAATAGCAAGTGGAATCCTTAAATGCTGCGAGTAGGAATGTAAAATAAAACAACTACTTTGTAAAACTGACAGTTTCTTTAAAAGCTAAACTTAACACCTAGCCATCCAATTTCTAGGTATTTACCCAGGAAAAATGAATGTCTATGTTGATACAAAGACTTGTATACATGTCATTCATAACAGCAACAAGAGAATGAATAAACAAATTACAGTACAATGGATAAAAAAATTGTTGTAGAATGTAACTATAGCATTAGTGAACACTACTTAGCCTTAAAAGGAAAGAAGTGTTGATAGAGGCAACAACAGGGAAGATTCACAAAATAATTATGCAGTAATAATATAATGCCAAATGAAACAAGCCAGATTAGAAAGAGTCATATTGTATGATTACATTTACAGAAGAATTCTAGAAAAAGGCAAACTCTCCTATAGTGACAGGAAACAAATCAGTGGTAGCCTAGGGAAAACAAAAGGAGGAATGAGGGAGGATAACACAAAGGAAAAAGAGGAAATTCAAGGGAGAATAAGAAATGTGCATTATCTTGTTTGTGGGGATGTTTTCACAGATGTACATATACATGTACAGCTTATAGTAGATCAATTATGCCTCAATAAAGTTAAAAAATGCAGTCAAATTGCTGTAATACAGACAGTAAGAGATTATGGAAGAACCAACAAATTCTCCAATCTTTTAACTTCAGATTTAATATAAAAATAAATCACTAAGTAAAAATGATAACACTACTCTATCATAAAGCACAAAGGAAGGGCTGGGATATAGCTCAACAGAACAAGGCTTGTCTATCACACACAGGCCCTGGGTTCAAACCCCAGTAAGGCAATAAAAATAAAGGACAAAGGAGATACTAAAAATAACTGAAAAATTGGCTGGCTCATACTTACCCATTAGACTATATATACAAAGCTTGTGAATAAGGACTAAACAGCAACATGTTAGGGGGAAATCTTATTCAAATTACTTTGAAGTTTACACTTTAAATATGCCAAAATGTGAACCCTTGACATTATGTTTTCTTCAACAGTATTACTTCACCAAGGCTATTCTACCAGTAATCTGGTACTACTCAGTTCTTTCTAGGCTCAATTTAAGGCAGTAATATAGAAGAAGAGGTAAGCATTTTTATTTTTAACACATATCAAACTTCGTATCATTCACAAAAGAAAAACAGACTTATGTGTTTTCTAGTACCAAGTATCTCTGAAGCCATAAGTTAGTTCAACTGATTCCATCTATAAGAAGGAAAAAGTAGCCAATCCGAGCACAGTGGCGCACTCCTACAATCCCAGCAACTCAGGAGGCAGAGGCAGAAGGATGGTAAGTTCAAGGCCAGAGGCAGCCTGCACACCTTAGCAAGACTCTGTCTCACAATAAAAAAAAAATAAAGATAAAAAAAGGGATAGGAGTGCAGCTCAGTGGTAGCACTTGCAACGTATGTGCAAGGCTCTAGGTTCAGCCCCCCAATACCCCAAAAGAAAAAGTAGCAAACCTGAAGGTTTAGAAAATTGTTTTTAGAACTTTAGAATCTTAAGTGACAGTTAAGCTATTTCACATACAGAGAGACTCTAGTAACAATCGGTAAGCTTGAGTATCAAAAAAATATTTTTCTAATGGCAGCTGTGGTAGAACATAGGCACTCCTTTGTTTGTTGTTAGATGCCATCAAGTCGGTATCTGACTCACAGAGACCCTACATACAACAGGGGAAACAGTATAGTTAGTGCTTCTCTGCTATCATAGGGGTTTCAATGGCTGATTGTTTTTTGGGAGTAGGCTGGCAGGTTCTTCTCCCAAGCCTATAGTACCTGGTGATCCCAGGTGGTCTCACATCCAAGTACTAACCTGGCCCATCCCCGCTTAACTTCTGAGATCTGATGGGATCGGATGCCACAGTGGTATTGCTGCAGGCCTCTTGTGTTTAAGTATCTTAGCAAGGCTTTTGTCCACCCCAAGCATTAACAGACATGTGGTCTTGAAAGATTATAAGCCTAGCTCCCTATCTCTACCACCAGTTACATTAAGAAACACACACACACACACATATATATACACCTGTATGCCTTTGGAGGAACAGACAACCATACTAGAAGGGAACAAGTAGAAAAATAAATGACAGATCTGAAATAGACATGGATTCATTCCTTCATTTAAATAAATATTAAATGTGTACTAAGTGCCAGGTGCTCATGATACAGAGATTAATAAAATGCCTCTTCTATCCTTAAGGTGAGTTCATACCTTTTGGATGATGATCTTTGAAGAAATGCACTGAAAAGTAACTGGAGTTTCCCCAAAGATAGACCAGATGGTGAGTATATTACCGCAATTGCAACTAGAGGCAAGAAATATGATTAAACTGACAATGGCTGTTGTAGGAATGAGGCCAAATTAAAATTCGTAACAGAAAAATAAAAGACCAAGGTAATATTGTAAACATTACTTGGAAAGATATGTAGCCTATACACTTCAGATAAGAAAACCGAATTACAGTGACAGTAATCATGCTCCTGACAGAACAGACCTTAGGAGACAAAGAAAAACTATGTTTTAAATAAAAGGAAATGATTTAGCACCCAGAGAGAATTCCTTTAGAAACAAGTTAATAGGGTTGGAGATCACTTGATCTGCATACACAAGGCCCTGGGTCTGACAGGAAGGAAGGGAGGGAAAGAAGGAAGGAAGGAAGGAAGGGCTAATAAAAATCTATGCGTTTTTTTCCAATGCTAGACAATTTCTGAGAAATAGTATTTGTTTAAAAAAACCACACACCTCAAGACAGAAATCAATGGATCAAGATGTAGAAAAAAACGTACCTAGCAAAATAAAAGTATGATTTTTTTTTTTAAAAAAGTCAATGCTTGAAAACACCAACTGCTATCTTCATTTTCATGAGTACAAACTTCTAACTAACATAGTCAAAAGGGCTGGGGTTTAGCTCAGTTGGTAGAGTGCTGCTCCACACTTTCTGAGGACCCAGGTTCAATCCCCAGCACTGCAAAAATGAGAGAAGGATGTGGTAGTTCACTTCCAAAACAATCAGCTATTAAAAACCCTATGAGAATTGCTAAGAGTCAGACACAACGCGATGGCACTTAACAACAGCATAGTCAAGAAACATCAATGAAGAAAAAATTTGAATGAATTTTTAAATGTGGTACACATACACAATGGAATATTACTTGGCCATAAGGAATTAAATCATGCCGTTTTCAGGAAAATAGATGGACCTGAAGATCATCATTTTAAGTGAAATTATCCACACTCAGAGAAATTCCACAGGTTTTCACTCATATGTGAAAGCTACATTTACCTTAAAGGGAAAAAAAAAATATATATATATATATAATGGTATATATTTGAGATTTAAAAATATAAGGAGACTTATCAGGAAGGGAGAGGGGTCTAGTAGAAAGAGGAGGGGACTGTTAGGAGAGGGAGGGAGAGTGACACAGGAGGGTAAAGAGGGAGAGAATAAGTACAAAGTACAGGATGCAATTGTATGAAAAACTCATGATGAAATTCATTATATGTAAATTAAATAATTTTTTTAAAAAGAAAAGGAAAAAATTTGGGTGAAGGAAGCAGCCAACTGGCTTCCTTTTGAAAGGGATAGAGAAAGGTGATACAATGATAAGATGCAGTGTGGGTGAATGGACCTTACATTCAGACTGATACAAAGATCATTAAAATGCTAAGTACTCTCAGAATAATGTAGCCAAAAGGACTGATTGTCCCATAATCTTTCCAAGAATAAAATTATTTGTCTTGGTATTTTGTTTTGTTTGCAATGTTTCTCTGGTCACCTTATAAGCAACCAAGAGAGCCTGTGAGATTGAAGGGGCAAAGACTCATCATAGTCTACAACATTAAACACCAATCAACAAAAGTAGAGATACTAGCTCTAATTCTGGGAGAGAAGGTAAGAATTAGAGCCTAAGCCAAAAAGATCCTAACCAGGAAGAATCATTTTCACTCACAAAAACTAAGCTCAAGTGAAACAGTTCTATGACCAGTTTTTAGTCAGAACTTTTATATAGACAAAGAATCCACAAACTATGATCTGTGGGTTAAATCCAATTAGCTACCTGTTTTTGTAAATAAAGTTTTATGGAAACATAATCACCTTCATTTATTTATGTACTGTCTATGGCTGCTTTCCCTCTACCATGGCACAGTTAAGCAGTGGTGATAGAAACCATATGGTCCAAAAAGCCAAAAATATTTATTATCTTACCCTTTACAGAAAAAAGTTTGCTGACTGCTGACTTAGAAGAAAGGAAAGAATACCTAGCAATCATTTTCTAATGCACATATTTAAGGCATACACCATGATGTTTTGATTTTTTGAAGGGCACCCAGACAGGCAGTTTAGCCCAGCAATCAAAGGAATCCACCTCTAATAACTTTTCCTCCAATTTCTAAAACATTCCTTTTGCCATCTTGATGCAAGGTCTGTTTGATGGGATCTATGCAGAACTTGGCAGGTCAAATATACTAATCACTCTTCATTTCTATTTAATATGTCATTCAGATTTAGTGTCAGACTTGAGATCACAACCACCATTACAAAATACTAATGGTTCTGCTTCCTTGATTGCTCATGCAGTAAACAGCCCCAGGCTATCAAACAGGATATAAACATTTTGATGTACCAGAATCTTTTAGGGAGTAACTGCCTTTTAACTAAAAAGATCCTTACAAATATGTAAGGATTTCTCCTGATCAGACCAGTACCCTCAATGTAAGTGCACCTAAAACACAAATACCCCAAATTAGGTAACAATTTTTGGCAATGGCTAGTGAAAGAGATCAGACCTAAGTTTTGTGTAAAGTACTGCCTATCTAGATTGCTCCTAAAGAGAAAATAGTGGGAATAACCATGGAGAAACATACACCAAGATGTCGTGAAAAATAGAGTGCTGTGCTAATGAGCTGTTATGGCCAGATAAGAAAGGCCTAAACAGAGTTTGCATTGAGAGGACATCTAATAAATTCTAACACTGAAAGAATACTCATTAAAGTTTTAATCTCAATTTTCACATCTATGAAAAGTTCTTTTCCAGCCAGGCACAGTGGTGCACACCTGTAATACCAGGGACTGAGGAGACAGAGGCAGCACTATCACAGGCTTGAGACCAGAGGCAGCCTGCATAACTTAGTGAGACCTTGTCTCATGATAAAATGTGAAAAATGGGCTGGAGGTGCAGCCCAGTGATAGAGCATTTCCAAAGCACGTGTGAGGCCCTGGGTTCAGCAGCCCCCCAGTACCATCCCCCCAAAAAAAGTTCCTTTCTCAGAAAACCAGTGGGAGCAAAAGGTCATCTAGTCAGAGAGAAACAAATACTGACCCAGGGAGATAAACTTCCTAAATTTCTCCACGTCAGGGAAGAGAAGCTAAGAATCACTATGAACTCTGCAAGAAAGGCTAAGAGATTCATTTATTTCTCACAGAGTATCTATACAGCACTTACATACCAATCACTGAGGATAAGGCACTAAACAAACCAAACATACTACAATCATCCCTTAGTATCTGAAAGTGGTTGTTCCACGACCTCTTTGAGGATAACAAAATCCACAGATGCTCAAGTCCCTTATATAAAATGGCACAGTATTTGTATATACATAACCTACATACCCTCTCTTGTATATTTTAAATCATCTCTAGATTACTTACAATCCCTAATACAATATAACTACTATGTAAATTGTTGTTATACTCTATTTAATTTAGGGAATAATGACTCAAACAAAAATCTATGCATGTTTAGCAGAGGTGCAATTTTCCTCCTGAATATTTTCAACCCACAGCTGGTTGAATTTGTGGATAGAGAGACACAACTATACAGTACATAACAATAAGTACTATGGAGAAAAATGATCAGGGAACAACAGGAATGCTGACAGAGGCTAGGGAAGGCTTGAGAAGGTGGTATTTGAGTACATCTGATCTACCATGCTTCACAGCATACCTGATGGGTTAGAATGTAGAGGGAGCCCAAGAAATTAAACTGTTTATACCACGCAATATCCATGTGAGTCATGTGCTTACAGTGGTGACTGTCACATTGTTCTTTAAAGACAGTACTCTGTTTTGTATGAGAGCAAAGTTGAAGTAAAGTAAGTTGTATATACATTTCTGGTTAGATGAAAGCACACCTTCAACAAAATCCCTCTTTGAAGTGTTTCCAAAATAACAAAGGGATAAAAAAGTTGTAAACTCACAAGGACAAAAAAACTCACAAAAAGAGATGTCAACAGAAAAGGAGATAAAGTAAAAGCAAAGGAGTAAGGAGCTTATATATCACAGGATTTTATGGGGGCATACTATCCTAAGCAAGTATGTGACAGGACACAAGGAAAGACAAAACTATAGCACAGAAGTACAGTCAGTCAAGCTTCTCAAGCTAGATATTAAAATAAGAAAAGAAAGAAAACACTTCAGAAAAATGTAGAACAGACCATGCAAAGATCAGAAAAGAACCTCTACAGGAGGGTTTTTTTAAATGGGTCACTACCACAAGGTAAGCAAGAGTCCTGCAGCCCTAGAGGGTCACTTGTCTGGATGTTAAATCAACACAGAAGAAACAAAGAAAGTAGATCAACTGCTGGAAGTAAGTCTAGACTTACTTCAAAGAAATGGATAAATTTAAACTAAAAGCTGCCTTACCTTCTATATTTGTGGTCACCAAAAGCTAAACCAAGGAGCAAGGAAAAATGTAATAAATGCAGTTTTATTTGGGTGCCTACACAAAACATTAGAGGAAGACGGTAAGGATTAGGACACCTACTCTTTGTCATATCTAAACTCCAATACAGAAAGAGAAAGAACCAAGAAGCTGAGGATAAGTGACTCCTAAGATACAACTAATGAAGCAGGAAATAAGACTTCTCTTGCAGGGCTCAAACTTACAACACTGTAGTATTGCAAAATTTTCCCTATAATAGCACAATATCCACCAAGTGACATATTCTCTCTACCCTTGGAAAATCGGTATCATCCTACTTTTCTACCATTTATTCCTCCTGTCTATGGAAGTTAACTACTTCCTCCAAATACTCTATGCAAATAAAGAATAATGCAGCAGAAATGCTATTTAAAAGGTGGGGTAAATAACACTTTCCTGTCTATTACATTTTTGCAGTATTCCTCTACTTACTTTAAGAGATTGTCGTGAGTGTACCAACGACCTGGGGTAGCGGCTACCGGCGGCAGCAAGCCAGGGTTTCCTAGCCCCCAGAATGTCCTATTTCCAGGGCTGCCACCTGCCACCCTGGTAATGTATATTTTTTTGGCGGAGTGGCAGTGACAAAAAGGACAATGGGGCCAATGAACATTGAGCTTCCGCTCGGTGGTCTGACTCACTCTCTGCCTGGACACCAGGGCTCAAGCCTGAATAGACAAGGTGCAAAAGGGGACCGCGCTGTGCACCTCACCACGCTGTGCGCAGGGAGGAGCCAGGGCAGGAGAGCCACTCAAAAGGGCAGGCGCCATTCTCTTGAACATATTGCCCCATGGGAAGAAGCCACCGCCGCCAGCGGAGTCGCTGCTCCCCTTAGAGGCCCCGCTCCTCCTGCGCAGGCTTAGGAGGAAGGTTTCTGACTGAAGGAGAGTGAGCACTGGGGCTGGTGGCGCTAAGCAACTGCCAACAACTCCAAGCAAGCAGCGCCAGGGCAGCCCGCTCAACCCCACATGGAGAGCAGAGCAGGAGGGGCGATGGCAAAGCCATGCGCAGGCGCAAAGAGCTCCCTCGCTCGCGCGCATGCGCGCACACATGCACGCTGGTGCACACCGCACACACACCTGGCCACTGCAGACAAGATCTCTAGTTCCAGAGAGGTGGAAGAAAATGAAAAGGGGGAAAAAAAAGTGATTTCAGAAAGTTCTCCAGAACTCAAGCATATGATTTTCCATATGGATAGAGGTCTACCACGCACCCAGTACAAAGATGAAACCCGACCCACATCAAGGCATATCATTATGAACTATCAGGACATGGGCATACAGAGACGATCTTGCACACTGGAAGCTTTTCATAAAGACTCTGGAATCAGAATAGCTTCAGATTGCTCATGGCAATATTGGAATTTGAGGAGCAAATAAAATACTATTCAACATTCTGAAGGAATATACTTCCAACTTCGTCTTCAATACACAGCCAACCATCTACCAAATGTGTTTATAGAATAAAACTTTCAGACATGCTACATCTCTGAAAAATCTCACGCACCCTTTCCCAGCTCCTGGAGATGTGATCCACCAAAATGAGCAAACAGGCCAAGAAGGGGGAAATTATAAAATACAGGAAATGCAATAAATGTCAAACATGGAAAATAATAGAATCTCAAGATGATGCTATAAAAGCCAGCCCAGGATGCAACTACTAATAGGCATAGAGAGCAACCCATTGAGATTAAATTCAGTAAGAAGTCTGAGAGATACTGCTTCAGAAAGATGTAACTGGCAGGATTCCAACTGTACCTGAAGCCTCAAGGGGAGATTTAAATATTAGACCTGGAGTCTGGGAGTTGAACTAATGACATTTACACAGAAAACTAAACAGATTTAAGAAAGAGTTAAGAAGCATGCAGTTAT
>VMDO01043174.1:0-10080 GCA_007922755.1 Pedetes capensis
AAAAGACAGAAAAAAAAAAAAAAAAAAAAAAAAAAAAAAAAAAAAAAAAAAAAAAAAAAAAAAAAAAGAAAGAAAGAAAAAGAAAGAAAGAAAGAAAGAAAATCAGGCAGAGAGGCTGTGAATTGCTAAGAACAGAGCTCAAAAAAGTCACACAAGCTGTACTCACAGGTTAGCAATCAGATTCTGCTTCTGAGCCTTCTTGGTTGATCACCAAGCCCTGTAGAATTCAGCTGGATGTCCTTGAAATGGTTTATTGATGCCTAGAGTAAATGGAGGATTAAAACTAATTAAATGAAATTAATTTGGCTAATGTAGGCCATATATCTTAAAATATCAGTTCTCTCTCTGGTGACTGTTGTTAGTAAGTGACATGGAGTCATATCCAACTCATAGCGACCCTCATAGGGTTTTCAATGGCTGATTGTTTTGGGATTGCCTTGGGAGTGGATTCCCACCTCCTTCTCCCATTTTTGTGGTGATAGGAATTGAACCCAGGACCTCAGAGACTGCAGAGCAGCACTCTGTTAACTGAGTCACTCTCTCTCTGGTAGTATTGTTAATTAGGACTTTAAAGGGGGATTGAGGCTTGGGATAGAAATAGGTATTGTACATTTGCATTGTAAAGAACATAAATACAATTTTTAAAGAATTGACCACTAGATTATTTTAAGTAATGAGGTAAAGAAGGTTGTAATGTTATACAAATGCTCTGACAGAGTCAATATTTATTTGTCTAGTTTCCTTTCTTGGCTCCCAATTCCTTCAGTATTTTTATTTCAAAATTGGGAATTAACAAAGGGAAAACAAAGGAAGAAACACTATAAGTGGGTGGAATTTTTTTTTTAAGGTCTGGGGTGTTTGTGTATGTTCATGAAGTAGTCAAGCAGACAGGAAGGCATCAACAAGAAAACAAAGTGAACAATGAATGTTAAAGTGGAGTTTGTCTTCGTATAACTCCTTCCTTTCTGCTTTCAGATTTAAGGTCTAAGGACCAGAAAGTTGATCAAGCTCTTACTTCCTGTTTTAAGATCTTTCTCTATCACCAGTTACTTTGCAACTTCAGATGCCGTGGTGAACTGTTCCTCACTTTACCCCTCCCTTCAAGCCATAGCTGTCCACAGAGTGCCCAGTGCAAAGATTCTGGCTGATCTCACTCAGAAACAGTTGCCCAAGTTCTCTGTAGGCCAAGCTGAGTCTAGACCAGACGTGGTAAGGAAGGAAAAGACCCCAGGTGAAGGAAGGCGGAAAGGAGGGAGGGAGCTAGATGCGTGAGGCAAATAAGCCCATCTTCCTTTCCCAGTCCCCATCAAGCCAGTGGCGAACAGCCAGGGGTGATTTATTGCTCTTCAGTAGATTTAACCATCTACTCAGGCATGGGGAGAAATGGTTTTTACATGAAAATATTTACTATGGGAGAACCAAGGGGTAATAGAAGGAAAGGAGGGATTCTTTCCTCTCCATCAGATTTCTCGCTCTCCAGCAGTAGTGATTTTCTTAGAGATGTTAGTAAAACCTCTAAGTAAATCCATTCAGTAGCATGAGAAACAATAACTAGCATTTTCTAGCTTATTCCAATGGAAAACATTTGCCAGTGCATTAAAAAAAAAGATTAAAATTATTCTTTAAAATGTTTACCATGAGTCAGAAAGATGCCATTTTCCATGTGAATGCCAGGGGTTAGCAGGAGGGAAGTGTCCTAGATGATAACTTATTTTAAGAGTGTGTCATTGCAAAGGTTAACTCAGGGATCCTTCATAAAAATGAGGAACTTTATACCAATAAGATGTACCAATAAAAGAATTTAATTAATTTAAAGCTTTTATCTTACACAGTTGCATTAGGGATGCTTAGTTCAACATTACGATTTCTATAAAACAATCCTTGTTTCATGATATGCTATGCATTTGTTATGGAAATAACAATAACTGTTATTATTTTTTTTGTGTGTGTGAGGCCCTGTGCTAAACGCATTATGCTTGCGTGTTTCATTTGATCACTAAAATGACCTAGTAAGATCCATAGTCTTCTTTTAAGATAAGAAGAGGGAAGTTCATATGTTTAAGTCATTTGCCTAAATTTGTCCAATTAGAAGGCAGTGACACTGGTATTCAAAGCTAGGGGTGAGCCAGCCTGATGGGTGTATTTGAAGGATACGCATGCACATTTGCTATTCATTGAGTGAGCACTCTGCTATGGGACAGGGCATATGGTGATGAACAAGGAGTCTACTTTCATGGGGCTTGCATTCTGGTCAGATACAGAGAACACACAGTTCTGACAGTAAGTAAGCAAAACAGCAGGATGTGATAAAGGTCTCCGGAAGGCCGCTGGAGGTTGAATGGCACTGTGGTTTGAATGTATCCACCAAAGTCTACATGTTAGAAATTTAATTCCCAAATTCATATGTTGGTGGTATTTGGAGTGAATGCTTTTGGAGTTCATAATGTAGATTAGAAGAGGTCATGAGGATGTGGCCCCCATGATGGCATTAGTGGCTTAATAATAATAATAAGAGAGATATATGCTCCCTTGCTCTCATTATGTGATGCCTCTGCCATGTCACACAGCAGGAAAGCCCTTCCCAGATGCTGGCACCTTGATGTTGGACTTCCCCGCCTCTAGAACTGTGAGAGAAACCAATTTCTTTTCTTTATAAATTACCTAGCCTATGGCATTCTGTTATGGCTACAGAAAATGCACTGAGAAAATGCACTACAGAAAATGCACTGGTGAAGTATGGTCTTTCTGAAGCAGAGACATGTAGATTTAAGGGACATTTTAGAGAAGAATCACCTATGTAAAGGTGTGAAGAAAGAGTGTTCCAGTAGCAGAGCCCTTGAGAATCCTGGAGTGGGGCTTTTATGAGATGCCTGTGTGCTCTGTGATCAAGAAACTCATTCACATTGGTCAGTCTAATGGGAGTCAGGATTTTGTCATTAGTAGAGAACATTGTGCCCAAAGATGTATTGAACAAAGGGGCTTACTAAAAAAATGGAACTTAAAAGTGTCACCTTTACTGGAAGGCATGCGGTAGTGGTGGTTGGTGACCTGTCCCTTCCCATACAGGAGAATACCAGGGATGCCACTGCATCCAGTGTCCAGAAGGACAGAGGCCCTCCCTCCCTGTTCACTTGGTAATGTGAAGAGAGCTGCTATCTGTGAGTTCACATGAGCTCCATTCAGCTTCTATGGGGGATGATGGCAGGACATTTCTTAATAATACACAGAAGAATGAAAAGCCACAGGGCACAATCCTTGGAATGGGAAAGGAATGGTAAGTAGCTATTTCAGTCTTAGTTGGCAGGAAGCCAAATAATTTGTGGGGTTGGATATTAAAATAAAATATTTAAAAATAGATCTATGGGTTTTAGTCAGAATGAGCCAGCAACAATAAAACATTAATAATTGTCTCTGTTTTATATTTATAGTTGAGTATGAGAGCTAGAAGTATGTTAGAATGGAGGAAATATGTGATCTTAGGGGATTTGGGTCATTTAAATAAATACTAATGAGTGAATTGACCTTGAACGAGTCATTTAACCATTCTTGGCCTCAATTCCTTCATCTGTAATATGAAGCACTTGGAGTAGGTTTTAAAGAGCTCTTTAACTCAGATGGTTTATGTATAATTCTATGGTTTTTTAAGGAAGAAAATGTGTTGTGTATGTCTCAATATGTGTGAATGACCTTATAGTTGTGAATAAAACGTCAATGGAGTTCCCCCTTTCCAGTATCTAACAGAGTGCTTGGGAAGAGTACTGTTTATCAGAGCTACGCATTCCCATCTCTTCTCCACCATTGCTAAGAGATGAATGTATTTTATAGCTCTGAGGGCAGCCATAATATATTATACAACAAAATCTATAACTTATTGAGTGCCTATTATGTACTGTGATACCTGTTATCTCATTTATTCTTCACAAGAAAACTGTGCAGCCAGCTTTTAAAATTATTATTAACCTCATTTGGAAGTAAGGAAATAGATTCAGGTTCTTTGTCACATAGTTAATACATGATAGAGTTGGAATTAAACCCAGATTTGTCTTACTCCAAAGCTCTTTCCCCGACGGAACACATGGACTCATTATAGCTGCCAACAATGGATGGTCTTCTGAGATCCATTACAAAAATGTTATGGAAAAAGGTTTTAATGAGTTTGCTGAATGTAGATAGGTTGACTTGGGTATCTGCCGATAATTGGATAGTGTGTGGCCGTCTAATGCCATCCCTGGGAACAACTATGAAATCTGAATAAAAAAAAAAATCTATTTGAAGGCACCAGTGAGCTTCTGCAATAATTAGGACCTGAGAGGCCAACATCCTGGAGAGAAAGAAAGCTAGGTATACTGACCTCCCATTTGGTGATTTCCACTCCAAGATATTTACTGATCTTAACATACAAAAGACAAGATGATATAAGAGAACAAAAAACTATACCGGGCATAGTGGCATATGTCTGTCATCTCAGCACTTAGTAGGCTGAGGCATGAATACCATGAATTTGAGGCCAGCTTGGATTACATAGCAAGTTCAAGGTCAGCATGGGACTACATAATGAGATTCTATCTCAACACAAAACAAGCAAAACAGCAGCAACAACAACAAAACCCACAAAAAATTAAGCAGCACATTCTGAGAGGGAGAGCAGCATTTTTAGCTGTCCCAGAGCTGAGTGGGAAAAACTTAAAGTTCAAGATAAAAATTTTGTTTTGGGGTTGATAGAACTATTCTATATCTGATTCATGGTAGTCATTACAAAACTGTAAGAATTTGCCAAAACTTTCAGAACTGAATGCTTAAAAGAGTAAAGTTTACTGTGTGTAAATTATGCCTTAATAAAACTTGAAAACAAAAGGAGGAGAAGAAGACAAGGTCTTGGGTTACAATCTCAGTTAGGACTGTTGGAATGTTCATCTGTAGAGAGGGGGCAAACTAGAAAATAATGGAATTATACAAAGTGGCAGATGAGTTGTCATCAAGATTCATTGCAGGTCGCCTTATGAAGACTACCATTTCAATCCTATTCAACTAAATGGATTTCTCCAATTCTATCAAACTACCAGAATATGAGATAATCTCTACCTGGAGGAAGGTAAAATCATCTGGCACCTCAAACTGATATCTGTGTAGAAAAAAGGAATATTGACCTCTGTTTACCACTATAGGCTGCAAATGATTCCAGGTTGATTGTAGAACTAAATGTGAAACTTACACTTTAGTGTTTTCAGGCAAAAGTAGATATCTCTAGGATCTTGTAGTGTAAACAGAACATAAAAATCATTATTTACAAAGGAAAATAATTACCACCACATTAAAATTAAGAACCACAAAAAGAGCAAAAAGCTGAAGCTCAGACTGAGATAAATGTTGTTAGTACATGTCTGACAAAGACCATGTATCTAAACATGTAAAGAATTTCCATAAATCAATAAGAAAAAGACAGATGATCCAACAGGAAAATGGGTAAAAGTTTTCAACTGCCACTTCACAAAAGAGGATGTGAAAGTAGTCAACAACCATATAATCCCATTAATTATTGAAAAAATTCAAGTTAAAACCGCAATGAATGAAAACTACACACTATTTTGTTGTTAAGTGCCGTTGAGTCAGATCTGACTCATATGAGCCTAAGTACGATAGAACGAAACACTACCCAACACTGTGCCATGTGCATGATAGTTTTATGTTTGAGCCCATTGTTGCAATCACTACGTTTCTTCTCATTCTGAGTTGTGCTATATCAGCAAAAGGAAGTCCTAGGGGCTTTCCTCCATTCCTGTCATTAAGGTCTCCTCTACTTTGAAGGGTCAACTCTTCCCCAGTCATTTCTTGAATGCCTTCCAGCATGGGGGTGCTCATCTTCTGGCACTATATCTGACAGGGCTTCACTGCTATTCATAGAGTTTTCAATGGCTAATTGCTTTGGAAATGGGCTGTTGGGTCTTTCTCTCTAGTCTGTCTTAGTCTGGAAGCTTAGCTGAAACCTGTCCACCATAGGTAGCCTGGATGGTATCCGAAATACTGGTGGCATAGCTTTCAGCCTCATAGAACACACAAGCCCCCATAGCACAGCAAGCTAACAGACACATGGTGAACAGCCCACTAGAACAGCTAAAAGTTAAAAGCCCAATAATTGCCGGGCATGGTGGCGCACGCCTGTAATCCCAGTGGCTCAGGAGGCGGAGGCAGGAGGATGGCAAGTTCGAGAGCAGAGGCAGTCTGCATAACTTAGTGAGACCCTGTCTCAAAAAGTAAAAAAAAAAAAAAAAAAAAAAAAAAAAAAGGCTGGGGGTGCAGCTCAATGGTTCAGCACTTGCAAAGCGTGCAAGCACAAGGCCCTAGGTTCAACCCCCAGTACTGCAAAAAAAAAAAAAAAAGCCCAATAATTCAAAGAGTTGGTGAGCACCTTGGTCTCACACACACTGCCATGACAATGGAAATTGGCAAAGTCAGTTTGGAAAAGTATTTGGTAGTATGTGCTAAAGCTGAATGTTTTTATACTTTGCTCCTAAGTATATAAGCAACAAAAATCCATGAGCATATCAATCAGAAGACACAGAGGCACTATTTACAGTATTTATAGTAGCCACAAACTAGGAATAATCTTAATGTCTGTTAATAGCAAAATAGATAAATTATAGAAAGCACACAATGAAATACCAAATAGCAATTAGAATGATCTAAGCTTTGCTCAGGCAATTAATCTCAGAAATATGTTAAACCAGACACCAAAAATTATTACTATACAATTCTATTAGCATAAATTCAAATATAGGCATAAATAACACTTAGTGTTGAGGCTGGGATTTAGCTTAGTTGGTAGAGTGCAGCTCTGCAGTCTCTGAGGTCCCCAGTAAGATTCTCAGCACTGCAAAAATGGGAGAAGGACGTGGCAATCCACTCCCAAGGCAATCCCAAAACAATCAGCCATTGAAAACCCTATGAGAGTCACTATGAGTCAGACATGACTCAATAGCACCTAACAACAACAACACTCAGTGTTAAAACTCAGAATAATGGTAATACTGGGTCTGCAATGATGGCGGGGGTGGGACTCTGAAGGAGTGTGAAGGAGGCTTCTGGGGTGCTAGCAATATTGTCTCTTTATCTGATGCTGACTGCACAGTTGTGTTCATTCTGTGAAAATTCATCATACTGTGTAATTATGATTTGTGTACTTCTATAATTATACAGCCATAAGAAGATTCTTTGTGTAACATGCACCTAGAAAAATAGGAAGCCTTGATAGGGAAAGGTCACAACTAAAGGGAATTTATGAGCTCAAAATATATAAAATCACGAAGATTTCATATCCTCAATCATTTATAATACCAGTAAGAAAATAAAATAATGAAAAGAAGCATAAACAAGGAGAAAAAATAATAAGGTAATACAAATCAATGTAATTCTGCAGAGGGAAACCTTTGTTAGGGAAGCTGGGATCAATTTGGCCAGTTATTTCTAAATTAAAAGTCAACACTGGATTATTTACCAGTGACTTAGTGAACTTTCCACATATATATTTTGGCTTACCATATCTTAGAAGAGAAATATTGAGTGTTTTCGCAAGTGGCCCATACCAAAACAATTCAAATATGGGGACAACTTCTTATTTTAGGATTCCCTGAAACTTCATAGACTATACAGCCCTTTGTTCATGCCTAAACTCTCTCCTCTTCACATTCAATCACCCATTTCCCAAAACTATTTCTAGTAGCTCATATGTATATCAAGACCTTGAGCAAGATTTCCTTTCTACTTTAAAAATTGTATGCTTCCATTTCAGCTTTTGCTTGTTTATGTCGAGTAAAATTTTTCTATAGTATGCTTGTATTTCAGTATAAATTTTTATACCTGCATAAGAATCTCCTCATTTTCATTGGGTACATTTTTTATGTTACTCTGGAATCATATATATGGAAATATGTACAGGCATTTTTATAAATGAGTAGATAAGAGCCTCAGAGTGTACCAACAGGATAATATACAAGGAATTTAGCTACCAAACAGGTTAAGAGGGAAACTATGGAAATAGTTCTCATAATAAAGAAAAAAATCAGTTATTTATTGAAAGAGAATTCTTGTGGCATTCTACAACAGATTTACAGGGTTGCAGACAAAGCTTTAAACCATTCAAGTGGATTGGGCGTAGGTCTTTTCCTAAACCAATATGAGATCGTGGAAGAAGATAGGCTGTGGAGTTATATAGACCTCTACACTTAATAAAGGGCTGGGATTTAGCTCAGTTGGTAGAGCGCTGCTCTGTAGTCTCTGAGGTCCCGAGTTCGATTTCCTGCACTCAAAAATGGGAGACGGATGGGGCAATCCACTCCAGAGGCCATTCTGAAACAATCAGCCATTGAAAACCCTCTGAGGGTCACTGAGTTGGATACAACTCCACTGCACCTAACAACAACACTTAATGGAAATATGGTCTTAGGGGTATTTGTTTTTGGATATTGATTACATAACTTTAAAATAAAGATAATAATAACTACCTTGACGGCAAGGTAGTTCCTCACTTCAGCCTCCATAGCATTTTGTGAATGCCTCTACACTGGTACTGCCACAGTGGATGTCGTTGTATCATTACAGGCTTCTCGACAGCAAGGGCATGCTCTTTCCAATAATTCTACCCCAAGTATGTAGCATATTCCTTGGCATATCATATATGCTTCACAAAAATTTGTTGCATGTACAAGTAAATCAATGAATGAGATAACATATAAAATGCCCAGTATTGAACTTAGCACGGTTCCTCCACCCCACCCACCGTGAATACCAGCTCCTTTCTCTCCATTCTCCTTTGCTATTCTCCTTCTGGAAAGCAGAATGGTCCACCCTTTAGGCTATTTCTAAACCATCAAGTGACGGAGATAAGCAAGGCTGGGCAGGGAAAGTTTGCTGAATTCTTAAGATGTAATGGAGCACAAAGGATATAGCTTAAATATGTGTTCCCAGAGGAGGCAATTTGGTATGTTATGAAGAAGAAAAAAATTTCTTTGTCAGAACAGAATAAGATCACATAAGACTACAAAGGAAAGGTCTGGATGTCTTAAAACAGGGCCTTTTTGCTGCTGCTTTTCTGTTTTCTCTTGGGCAATAATTTAATTAATAATAATCCACACTGCTCTTTGCTTCAGCCAAGATAGTTCCATTTTTTAATGGAAGAATGAGGGTAGATTTTTACAGGCAAGATAATTTCTGATTGGAGAAGCAGTGAGAATATATCCATGGCAGGATGAATGAAGGTCAGATGTTTATTTTTAAGCTTTATGAAAAGTTCTCTAATTGTCTAAAGCAAATAGGGAAGAGAAAGTCATTTACCGCCCTATGAAATTTCTGGATTTCTCGTGGGAAAGTAGCTGATGTTCACATTTGATAGGCTTCCTGTGGCTACAAACATATGAAAGAGAGAGTGACTCCTGAGAAAAATGTAGTCCTTCTCTTCACAGAGTCAGGGTTTACCTGAGGCTGGAATTTGGGATAACTATTTAGCTCAGGGGGCTGGGATTTAGCTCAGTTGGTAGAGTGCTGCGCTGCAGTCTCTGAGGACCTGAGTTCAATTCCCAGTCACTGCAAAGACAGGAGAAGGACCTGGCAGTCCACTCCCAAGGCAATCCCGAAACAGTCAGCCATTGAAAACCCTATGAGGGTCGCTATGAGTCAGATACCGACTCGACGGCACCTAACAACAACAACAACTACACATCAAGAAAGACACAGTACAGATATTAAAAAGCCCAAAGGTTATGGAGACACAGCAGCAATTGCTTCTCTTCCCCTTATCATCATCACAACCATCATCACTATCATTCTCAGCAAGCATTGATGTTTCCTGTATTATTGGTGAGACACAATGTTAACTGCTTGGGTTCCAATGTGATAAATGGTGCACTTAATTTCCAAGTATATTAAATTTTCCAATGAGTGCAATCCTCCTGGCTCTTTCCTGCCTGTGTGCCTATGTGTACTTTCCTAAATAAATGGAACTGATTGAGAGAGAAGAAACTGTAAGGATTGGAACCCTCGTGACTGAAAAGGAAAGCTAAGAAAATATGATTGACATCTAGGAAAAGA
>VMDO01043175.1:0-10081 GCA_007922755.1 Pedetes capensis
TGCCTAGAATGTCAATGTTTATGCGATCCATTTCTCTTTTAACAATTTCTAACTTGCCTAGATTCATACTACGTACATTCCATGTTCCAATTATTAATGGATGTTTACAGTTGTTTCTCCTCATTTTGAGTCGTGTCACATCATCACGTTGAGCACCCTGGGGTTTTACTCCATTTCCCTCATCACGGTATACTCTACTCGGAGGAGGCCACTCTTCCCCAGTAGTCTTTTGAGTGCCTTCCAACCTGGGGGCCTCATTTTCTGGCACTATATCTGACAGTGTTTCTTTGCTATCCATAGGGTTTTCAATGGCTAGTTGTTTCGGGAGTAGCTCGCCAGGTCCTACTCCCTTTTCTGAGGTATCTCCATATTAATTTCCATAGTGGTTGAATTAAGTTATAGTTCCACCCACAGGATAGAGGATTCCTTTTTTTCTGCATCTTTGCCAGCATTTGTTATTATTTGTTTTGTTGATCTTGGCCATTCTTACTGGGGTTAGATGGAATTTCAGAGTTTTTTGATTTGCATTTTCCTAAGGACTATGGATATTGAGGGTTTTTTCATGTGTTTCTTAGCCCTACAAACTTCTTTATTTGAGAACTGTCTGTTCATTTCTTTTGCCCACTTGTATATTGAGTTATTTGTTGTCTTGGGATTTGCTTTCTTGAGTTCTTTATAAATTCTAGAAATTAGCCCTCTGTCAGATGTATAGGATGCAAAGATTTTCTCCTATTCAGTGGGCTCTTTCTTAACTCTGTTTCCTTTGCTATACAGAAGCTTTTTAATTTCATGTAATCCCAATTCTAATTCCTAGTCTTGCAAATTAGGAGACATTAATACTGGAGTTTCTTTTCTTGTACTTTCTTGGAAAGGAAAAATATTCACTATTCCTGTGACCTCATCAAATTCCTCTTCTACTCATGCCACAGACAGAATGATCTATCAATGTTTTGAAAACTTATCTGCCACCATTTTGTCATTAATTTACCAGTTTCATACCCCAATAGATTATTGGAGGGTCCTTCATGTGAACTCTACTCATTCTCAGGCATTTGATTTGCCACACACCAAAGGAGATTTAGTACTTGCTTCCCCATCCCTATGCCCTTTGTTCTTCACAACTGTGAAACTCATCTCCTTGGCTTAGAGAATATCAAAAATGTTAGGTTAAAACATACAAAATTACTGCTTTTTAAAAAGTTTAACCTACAAATCAACAATTTCTTATGATTTAACCTAATATTTTTCTTTCTTTTGTGGGGATAGGGTGGGGAGGGTCTCACTATGTAGCCCAGGCTGGTCTTGAGCTCCTGATCATCTTGCCTTAGCTTCCTGAGTGCTGGCCTTACAGGTAAGTGCCACGATGCCTGGCCCAAACTTATAGCTCTCTGAAAGCCAGAGATGTCTGCTATAGTGAAATAAATTTTGTTTGGGTTTTGCTGGGGGTGGGGGTGGGGTTCCTCCAGAAGAAACCACTTAACTGCACAGTTACCAGCATGAAGTAGGTCCCTTATAATTTCTTTAACTATGATCTCTTTGGGGGCAAAAACAATAGATCAATTAGAGAATTTGGCTGTGAAGTTTAATACATGTTTCATTATTTCTTGAACTATTAAACTGTATTATCCTATATGAGGGCTGAGATTTAGCTCAGTTGGTAGAGCACTGCACTGCAGTCTCTTAGGTCCCAAGTTCAATTCCCAGCACCGCAAAAATGGGAGAAGGGCCTGGCAATCCACTCCCAAGGCAATCCCGAAACAGTCAGCCAATGAAAACCCTATGAAGGTCACTATGAGTCGGATACCAACTCGATGGCACCTAACAACAACAACAACATTCTGTATCAGGTGTTTCCATTTGGTACAGGAATCTTGGTGTCACTGGAGGGGGGAAGAAACCAAGCAGAACCCTATGGAGTGAAGAGGTGAGCTTTATTGTTCCAGAGTACTGGGAGGAGCTGAAGCATCCAAATTCTGGGGCCCCGAGTTGTTGCAGGTTTGGGTTTTTATTGTGCATTTCTCATAGGGGAGGGCTCAGCAGCAGTAAATGGAATCATCAAGGATTGTGTTAGCTATGGCAGAAAGTCCCCAGTGGTTGAGCACATCAGGTTAGCACATCCTATCATTGCTTGGGCCCAGTTTCTGAGAACTCAAGGGGTCTGGGGGCTTTGGAGTCCTTTTCTATGAGGTCTGTTATGAGAGTTTTTTTAGTTTTTCTGTCACATTTCTCCCCTTTGAAGCTCCATCTTATCCTATGATAGAGCTTCATCCAGTCTTTATGTGGGCTAGGGGAAGGGTTGATAGGGGTATTCAGCCCTTAGTAGTAGCTACTGGACTGACCATTGGGTTATTGACCTTGTTTGATTTTGGATGAATTCCATTAGAAGCCTGAGGAGGCATGGCCCAACCATGACTAGGAGTAAGATGGTGATTAGAGGTCCCATGAAGGGCAGTAATCATAACTACCAAGAATCCCAACTGAAGAAGAGATTCGTGGTCGTTGATGTTTCCAATCATTTTGCCTGATCTCTTAAGCTTTTTATTTTTTCTTCTATAATACCAGCTTGGTTAACATAAAAACAGCTTTCCTCCCTTAGGAATACACATAAGCTCCCTTTCTCCATTGTAAGCAAGTCTAATCCCCACTGGTTCTGTAGTACCATATCTTCTAGGGAATTTACCTGTGTTTGTAAGGTTATGAGTGAGTCTGAGATCTCTTTTAAATTCTCATTTAATTCTCATAAGAGAGCCTCACAGGAGACTAGAGAGGTGGTAAATCTCAATATCCCAATGCCAACATTTATGAGGCCTATGCCTAGCATCATGGGACAAGGATGTGGTAACCCACTCCCAAGGCAATCCGGAAACAATCTGCCATTAAAAACCCTGTGAGTGTCACTATGAGTCTGACACAACTCAATGGCACATAACAACAACAACATGCCTAGCATCAGTGGAGCCAGAATAGGAACTCTTTTTGCCCTTGGAGCTTCTGGGTTAGCAGGTGGGGCTCAAGTATGTCCAGAGGTCCACGAGATGTGCAAAGAGTTCATCTGTGACTTTGTAATCATGGACTGGTGACCCCTTCAGTGGAGACGAAGGTGGCAGAGTTTATTTGCTTGATAGTTTCTAGGATCACCCTAGGATTTTCACATAATAGTCCTTCATATTGTGTTATTTAGGCTCCCAATAACCATTGTGACCCTAGTTGTTCACTGGAGCTGTAACTGCATGTGGGACTTTGATGTTCTGTCCCAGCGAGAGTTTGTCCCCCTCCCTGATGAGGCTAATGATAGCAGCCAATGCCCATAGGCAAGGGGTCCAGGCCGCTGCCACTGTGTCCAGCTGTTTAGACAGGTATGCAATTGGCCTCTGCCAAGGTCCGATTGTCTGTGTCAGGACCCCCAATGCCATGTGATTTTTCTCATGAAGAAACAAATTGAATTCTCGAGTCGCATCAAGTATCCCAAGTGCTAGAACCTGTGTTAGCAGTTTTCTTATAGTTTTGAAGGCTTTTTTCCTGCTGGTCACCTTATTCAAGGGGTTCCCTTTCTGACCCCTTGAGGGCAGCATACAGAGGCTTCACCCTTTCAGCAAATCCTGGGATTCATATCCGGCAGAATCTGGCAGCTCCAAGGAATTCTTGGAGTTTCTTCCTGTTGGTTGGCTGAAGGAGAGGGGAGTGCAGATGACCTGTTTCCTCTCATGTCCTAGAGAGTAGTGTCCTTTGGAAATGGCGAATCCCAAGTATCAGACAAAGGAGCACCATATCTGTGCCTTTTTCCAGGACATCTTGTATTCTGTCTCTGACAAGAGTCAAAGGGCATGGATTCTGGTCCAGCAATCTTATTGGGATGGGCTGGCCAATAAGAGATCATCAACATATTGGAGCAATACATACATCTGAGAAAGGCAGCAAGGTCTTTAGCCAAAGCTTCTCCAACAGTGTGGGGGAGTTTTTGAATCCTGGGGGCAGCCTGGTCCATGTTAGTTGAGTCTTCCGTTTGGAGTGTCAGTCTTCTCATTTGAAGGTGAAAAGGGGCTGGCTCTGAGGAGCCAGCTGCAAGCAGAAGAAAGCATCCTTCAGATCCAGGCAAGTGAACCATTTTGCCTCTGTTGGCAGCAGACCAAGAAGAGTGTAGGGATTGGGCATGAAGGAGTATAGGGTGACTGTTGCATTATTCACAGCTTGAAGGTCCTGGACTGGACCATACCCATTTCTGTTTGGCTTCTTCACTGGTAACATGTGAGTGTTCCAGGGGGGTTGATATTCTTTGAGGGTTCCTGCTTCCATCAGTTGACCAATGTGTTGTTGGATCCTGATCCTGGTTTCCCTGAGAATTGAATATTGTTTGAGCCTGAATGGGTTTGCTCCGGCTTTAAGTTCATGACAATGGAATGATGGAATTTTGGTTCTTTGCCAGACCAGGTAGGGCATTTTCATCCCAGACCTCCAGGTAGTCTGCCGGAGAGTAGGTAGGGTTTTCCTCAGGGTGACTAACAGCATGGAGTTTCCATTCCTCCTCTCTGGGCACAGTCATTGACAGGACCAGACTCTCAGGGGGCTCAAAAGCTAAGCTGGTTATTCCTTTGGGTGAAATGTAATCTGAGCTCCTGGTTTTGTTCGGATGTCTCTTTCCAGAAGAGGGACTGCACAGTCCGCCATGTATAGATGGTAAGCGTCATCTCGTGTCTTCCCAGTTGGCAGTTTCTGGGCTGACAGAAAGGTTGGGCTGTTTGGGTCCCAGTCACCCTGACCATGGTGATTATTCTTTTGTCCAGGGGCTCTATTGGAGTGTTTACCACTGAATGTTCAGCCACTGTATCCATCCTAAAAGTCAAAGATTGGCCGCCTCCTGACATGTTGACTGTGGGCTCCTGTAGGCCAAGATCAAAGCAGCCTCTGAGTCTACTCCTGCAAGACCAACTAGGGAACTGGGCTCCATTTGGAAAGGGGGCTTGCTAGGTGGTGATCTTCCATTGGTGTGGAGCCCACGTCGACTTGGGCATTCATTTTTCCAATGGTCAAAATGTTTGCAGTATGTGCATTGGTCAGGCCCGAAAGGTGTGCGTCCTTGTTGGGGCTTGATCTCACCAGGAATTGGACCTTTCTTTGGTTGAGGGGGGCCTGGATGCTGAGTTGGGTCTGGCTTACCCATGGATGCTGCCAGGAGGGACAACTTCTGCTTCATCTATTTATCAGCTTGATGTTGTGCCTCTTGGTAGCAGTTGGAGTAAACCTTGTTTGTCACCTCCAGTTATTGGGTGGCGTTCATGCCAGTGAACCTCTCCAGTTTCTGGAGTTTCTTCTGAATGTCAGGAGCAGACTGAACCAGGAAGGTGGCATTGACAATTCATTGGTTCTCCACAGCCTCAGGGTCCACTGGGGTATAGATACGAAAGGCCTCATAACTATTCATAGTATTCATCAAGTGACTCATCAGGCTTCTGGGTCACACTGGCTGAGTCTGACATATTAGTGGATTTGCGGGCCCCCTCTCTGAGTCCATGGAGGAACTCCATGGTACAAGATGAGAGATGTCGACCCATTTTTGATATTGTGTCCCAGTTGGAACAGGCATCAGGGGTAGCCTCTCTTTGCCCATGCTTATGGGTCTATGACTCCAGCTAGTGCTTGGTTCTGAAGCCATCTTCTGGCCCCCTGGAGAATGCATTGTCTTTCCTCTGTGTTGAATAGGGTGAGGAGGAGCTGGTGGCAGTCATCCCATGTGGGCAAGTGCATCTGGAAGGTGGATTCCATGAGGTCAATAAGGGAATGTGGTTTCTTGGAGAAAGGAAGAGTGTGATGCTGCCAGTTCAGCAAACCAGTCATGGAGAAATGGTGATAATAGAGGGTGACCTATCCCAGCTGGATTATGCCATTGCCCAGGGCTTAGGGTAGACCTCAGACTTTGTGGAGGGATTCCTGTAGGGTCAAAGCCTGGCCAGATTGAAGATGACAGTTGAGTACGGTGGTCAGCTCTTCAATAGGCTCCATGGCAGGAGGAGTCCTCTGTGCAGGTGACTCTGAAGGTGGTGGAGTCTCAGGCAGGGGTAGTGATGGTGGGACCGTGGGAGTCTCTGGCATGTAAAGTGGAGGGAGGCTCTTCTTCTGGTGGCCCCTGGAATATCACAGGCTGTTAGGAATCCTTCTTGGGGAGGGGTCTCCAGAGAGTGAAGACCTGATTCTGTTCCTTCCTGAGAGAGCAGCACCAGACCTCGTCCAGGAGACTTGGAGTGATCAGGAGACACGAGTCCATGTGTGGAAATTGGTCTGGGTGACTGGGAGCCCCGGTCATGACTGTCCAGATTGCTGTGATCTGATCTATGTCTAGGGTGCCTTCCAAAGTCCAGCTGTCCCAAAGGATAGCCATTCCTTCTCACAAAGGACATGAAGCCTTCTGGGCTTCATTTTCATTCCATGTTGTTGTTGTTGTTAGGTGCTGTCGAGTAGGTATCCGACTCATAGCGAC
The DNA here is from genome assembly GCA_007922755.1 of Pedetes capensis. Taxonomy (NCBI): domain Eukaryota; kingdom Metazoa; phylum Chordata; class Mammalia; order Rodentia; family Pedetidae; genus Pedetes; species Pedetes capensis. The sequence continues at coordinate 6,473 of VMDO01043175.1, forward strand.
CCTCATAGGGTTTTCAGTGGCTGACTGTTTCGGGATTGCCTTGGGAGTGGATGGCCAGGTCCTTCTCCCTTTCATTCCATAATCTCTATTAAATACCTTTCTGAAATTATTTAATATGCAATCTAAAGCAGTTGGCTTTGAAGGCTTCTGGCCCATGTCCCCTCTTCAGTGGGATGATCCTCCCATGTATGGTGCAGGAACAGACAAAGGATAGGTATCCCTATCAGACACCACTCAGATTTCCACCTGGCCATGCCCCTCATGGGGACTTGGGTACATCTTGGTTAAGGTACAGCTCTCTGGGACAGATGAGTCATCTTTATGACCTGTGATGTCACCTTGGAATGGCAGGTAAGGGCCCACTCAGACTCCAGAGCCAAAGCAATGGAACCAAAAATACGTTTTACATTCATACTCGTAGTCACAACATAGGTTAAAACATTCCCTCTCTGGAGTTCCTAGTTAGTGTCCTTTCAAAGGATCCTGGGAGGTGATTAATCTCCCCTTCTGCAACAAGGCTGGGCCTGACTGGGACTGGGCCCTGAGGCCTTACCTGTTTCTGTCCTCCAGAGGAACACTGGTACACTCTTCTGTAGGGGCTAGTCTGAGCCTTTGACTAAGGTCAATGAGGACCCCGTCTGTTGAAGGAGGTCCTATCAATCAGGTAGGGGTGCCCTGCCTCCTTCCTCAGAGGAGGGTCTCCATTGGCACTCATCAGACTCCAAGCCAGTGGCTCAAAAGTCCCGGCTGGTTGGTTTCCTTGTCAGTGAAACAAATGATACAGGAACCTCAGTGTCACAAGAGGTGGGAAGAAACCAAGTGGCACCCCAAGAGGTGAAGACGTGAGCTTTATTGTTCCAGTGGACCCAGAGGAGCTGAAGCACACAAATTCTGGGCCCCGAGTTGTTGCAGGGTTGGGTTTTATTGTGTATTTCTGATAGGAGCGGGCTCAGCAGCAGTAAACAGAATCATCAAGGGTTGCGTTAGCTGAGGCAGAAAGTTCCCCTTTGTTGGGTACATCATGTGGCTAGCATGTCCTGTTATTGCTTGGGGCCAGTTTCTGAGAACTCAAGGGTTCTGGGGGCTTTGGAGTCATTTTCCATGAGTTCTGTTAGGATAGTCTTTTTAGTTTTTCTACCACACATTTGCCTGCAGCTGTACCACTGTGGCATCTGATCATGTCAGATCTTGGAAGCTAAGCAGAATCAGGCCTGGTTAGTACTTGAATGGGAGACCATCTGGGCACACCAGGTGCTGTAGGCTCGGGGGAAGGACCCGGCAACCCACTCCCCAAAAACAGCCATTGAAAACCCTAGGAATAGCAGAGAAGTACTGACAATAGTGTTTCAACTGTGGTACGTAGGGTCACTATGAGTCAGACACCCAATCGAGGGCAGCTAACAACAACAACCACACATTAACCTCAGTGATGGTGATGACTTCACATTTGAAGGAAGTACAAGGGATTTTAAAAAACGACTTTATGTGCTATGTTTTGGGGGAACCTTTCCACTTGCTTAAGTGTAGACAACAGGCAGTGTCTCTCTATTACAGTGATCTCACTGCTTACTTTTGAATCCTAGCCAGTTCTTTCTACTACAAATTAACTTCTGGAACAGTTAACGAAATTTTTTTCTCACACACTTCCCTTTCCTGTTGGCCTACTTTTCTGGATCTCAACGAAGATCAAAAACCAAAGCATAGCTCAAATTTGTCCTAAACCTTTTGAGAAGTACCAGTACTACATAATGAGAATCTTTTTTCTTGGCTCTCTTCAGGTTATGATGTTTGGCCAGTGATTTGATTTGTCTTCCATAAGTTGGTTGACTAATTCTTAAATTTTATAATGAAGTCTTCTCTTTCCACTTTTGGTTTTCCACAATTGATTGTACCTATTTGCAAATACTGACAAATATTAAGTGTGGAAGGTTTCTAATGTTTTTAATGTAGGAAGAAATAAGCAATGAGAATGCAGGTACTACGGTATAAGCTCCAGAACTTCTACAGTCTATAGGTCTTTACAATTACTTCTGATTATAACATCTGATTCTGTTCCCTTTCTTCTTTTATGATCTGAAGAGATTAACCAGTCAGCTAGCTAATGGAATAATTGTATTTCAAGTGAACATTTTCTGGGATTTTGGCTTACAGTAAATGTTAACTCCTAAGATAAATGTTTTTTTTCTTATTGTTGGATGTTATACTGATTACAGGCAAATTTTGATTTTTATCTTTTTACTTGGAATTTTTGCTTACAACTCTAGCTATGTATGTGTATAATCAGTCTCTATTCTCTGCAGTGCATAAATTACAAAATTTTAAATATTTAAAATTGTAAAATGCTTTTAACTTCCTCTTTTAATGTATGTTTTTGTTGGGGAAGGGGAGATTTATTTTTATTCCTTCTCCAAAATGATAAACTATTCTTCAGTTCAGGAGTTGTATTGACAAGCTACTATAATGTGCATTTCCCCCAAATTAGTTGTGAAATAATTGGAGCCTCTCTTGCCCCTGAGGTAAAAGCCTCCAATTGCCAGCATACCAAATATCTGGAAACTGAGAAACAGGTGAAGGAAGATGTAATGGATATTTAGCTATGTGATTTACTTCACAACCCACCTTGGATCCCCTTCATGTCCAGATCTCAGCAGTTAATCAAATGTCTACTGCCATTAATGGAATGGAAATAATGGATAGCAGGGCAGAAGTAACAGATGCCAGAGCAGTTTCTGTAACCAACTCACCAAATCAAATCATCAGTCCTTGCACCCTTGTTTTATTTTATGCAAGAAGAAGAGGTCATGCAGACTTTCCAAAAGGACAAAGGCAAGTAGAATAGGAAGACAATCTCCAGTTTATAAAGCTTTCTCTTGGAGTATTTGCTCTTCCTGACTTCAAAAGGTTTATTTACGAGATAGTGGTGTTTACTGCTACAGAATGTATCATAAGATAAGAAATGAAAAATCTAACTTCCTTACCAACCCTCTCCTCTCTCCCTTTTTTATCTTCTCCTCTTTATCAATTATAGGGTCACTTCTCTGACAGCTGGCAGTTGAAACCACAACCAGGTATAAAAAATGCATACTAGCCTTTAGCAGTAAGTGTCAGGCAAGCTAGCTCCTTGATTATCAAGGTGACTTTAAGAAACTCTTCAACCATGCATTTTTGCAAATTGAGATAATATTTGTTGAGAAAAGGTGATTCTCAAGTTGGTAACACCAGAAAAAATGGAAAAAAAAGGAAAACTCATCAAAAGCACAAGAACTATATAATTTGTAGAATACAGTGAGCTTTATTTCTATAGTTGAAGTAACCCTCATCTTTTTCTTTCAAACACTTTGTGTCAATAGAAAAATAGTGACAAATCTTAAACATATGCCATATTTTTATTATTTAAAATGTTCTGTGATCAGTTAGAAATGATTAAGAAAAATCAAGCCACTTTGCTTGATACCCAATCCAAGTTATCAGAATTGAACACGGCTAAAGAATCTTTCAGTTCAAGAATGGATGAATCAGAGCAAAGGATCTCTGAGACAGAAGATGACATAAACGAACTGAAATGCAAGCAATTGGAAATGGAGTCAATGATAAAAGTTTTAAAAAAAG
>VMDO01043176.1:0-10080 GCA_007922755.1 Pedetes capensis
GGAAGCTCTATACCGGGACAAATGTAAGCAGCAAGCTGAGAGAAATGCCTGGGAGGGGTAGATACTGAAGTGGACTGCTTGTTAGGAGAAAGACCTATATACTCAATGGTTAAAAGACAAGCAATGGGGCCAGCACAGTCATTTGACCAAGTAAGAATATGTGCCCAGAGAGTGTGGGATAGGCTACCAAGAGAAGGGGTGACACGAAGTTTAGTGTCGCTCAGACAGAGGCAAAATGAACCATTCGTGGACTTTGTTGACAGGGCCAATAAGAGTCTGGAGCATAAGGTTATTCATGAAGGTGCAAAAGTAGACTGCTTAAGCACTTGGTGTGGAATGGCATGTCCAGTGACTATAGGCAAGCCTGCCAGGTCCTAAAAAATGGAACCCTGGAGGATTGGATTGTGGCCACACAGGATGTGGGTTCCATGACCCAAATCGCCACAGTCATGGCCAGAGCCTTCACTGACCAAGCGGCAGACAGTATTGCTAAGGCCTTTACCGCAATTGCAGAGAGATTCAAAGACAGGAGTCCTGGAAGATGTAATAACTGCAGGGAGAAGGGACATTGGTGGTGGGAATGCCCAAAAAGGCAGAAAGGGCCCTGAAAAGAGAGGAGGGAGGAACGATCCGAGAAGAATAACAATAGGCCTCGTGGTCCATGCCAGCGATGTGGCAAAATGGGCCACACCGAGAAAACGTGCTAGTCCAGCTACCATAGGGATGGCACACCCCTCCACAAGCCTTTAAACAGGGTGGGCCACCTTGCAGCCCAGCCACAAAGGAAGGATGAAAAAAGCCCACAGGAAAAGATTGAGACCAGACCCACAGAAACAAAACAGAGACCTATAGAGGACCAGAGTAAAGGCAAGGACCAGAAAAGAGAAAAGTCGCAGAGGGAGATAGAACAGAGACCACCAGAGAATAAAAATAATGACAAGAACAAGGAAAAGGAAAAGCCACAAAGAGACAGGGACAAGCTCCATGTGCACTGGACTGTACCTGTAGAGGCAGGACTAAAACCGAAAACTGATGCCATAGCAGATAATAAATGTTCTAAACATAATTTGGAAAACTTGGGATCTTTGAGTAACAAAGAATTAAAAATGGTAGAATCTGATACACCACCTATGTTAAAGGAAGAACATCAATTAGTTAAAATCTGTTTTGTACAAACAAATGAAAAGGATCAATTGGCTAATTGTTTAGAGGATGACAATTGTTCAGAATAATGATTTTGAAGATAATAAATATAAACCAGTAAGGTCCAAATGTAAGTCAAAGGAGCACAATGATGAAATGGACGAGATTGTCAATGTCAAAGATGTATGTTCTAGCAATGCGTTAACTCCTGTTAACAAACCAACTGTAAAATGCTCTTGGTGCCTTTACGACATTCTAAGGACAAATTGCTAGATGTAAAGTCTTGTCATCATAAGTTTTGTATGGGTTGTTTGCAACCATACCTAAAAGAAAAAACCTCTCAAGTTGCAATAGACATTAAATGCATGAAATGTACTGGTAGATTCAATTCCCAAAATCTTAACTTAATAGTAAATAAAGATATTATCAGTGATGAGATAAACAAAATTACTAATATTAGCAGTATAAAGCCATATTCAAAAGGTATTGTTTCTGTAATAGAATGGATTGATGAAAATTACAATCACATGACATATGATGTTAATGAATGTAAGAAAATGGTTTTCAGTCTAAATCTGTTAAATTGTATATTTTGGGAAAACGAACCATGGAGCCAAAAGGCCCTTATTAATGTTCCAATTAGAATTTGTTCAATGACATTGTATAAGTTTGTATCTTCAATAGTAACTACAATGCCTTTAAATATTGAGGTTCCTTTATGCCAACATAAGTTGAGGATACTGTTCTTAATTCCTTCTATAAAGGTCATAAAATCTTAATGGATAACGAGAAAAAAATACTAGCTAAAAGAGGTGAGGAGCCTAAAAAGCCCTTATGGCACCAACAATTGTGACTATAACCAATAGCACAGGTATTCCCTACAACCCCCAGGGACAGGCCATAATGAAAAGAGCCCACAAAACTTTAAAACAACAACTAGAAAAAAGAAAAAGAGGAAGGAAGGGGGATTACCCATCCAATGTAATACTTAGTAAAGCCTTAACAACTATCAATATACTTAATATTCAAAAACATGAAAATAGGCCCAGAGTGAAAAAGCACTGGGGACAGATGTCAAAGCCACCAGAAATTTTGGTTTGGAGGAAGGACCCTCTGACTGGAAATTGGAGGGGACCTGACATGTTACTAACCCAAGGCTGAGGTTCAGCGTGTGTTTTCCCACAGGGGAAAGACAAGCTAATTTGGATCCCAGTGCGAAACATCCAGAGAGCAAAGGACACCAAGGGTAGTAACACCAAAAAAGGGGATACGGACTTGGACAATGAGCCATGTACTTCCAAATGCCCAGGGAACCATCTCCAAAGAGGGGGCATGAAGAATGTAAGGGTTGATGGAGGGAATAGTGAAACTGAGGACAGCTCAAACAACGAACCCAAAAGCAATAATGACAGCAGAAAAAAAAAGAAACACCAAACTGGGTGAGACCACTAAAAGAAAAAAGGGAGCAATGCCAAATATTGGAAAGGGTACCCTAACACTGTCAATAATGGTGCTCCATTGGCAGCATCTGGTATGCCAACAGCAACAGCTGCAGAGCCAATTATGGAAAAAGAGGTAAATGTAACAGAGGTAAATGATGCCATAAATAACAGCTATGTGTATTGGGCGTATGTGCCCAATCCCCCGCTCTACAGGGCAGTTACTTGGGATGATGCACCAATAACTCTTTATACCAGTGAAGTGGCATGGGTAGTAGGACCTTATGACCAAGAGACCCACTAAAGCTAGAGAAGGAGGGAAATGTTATCAGAAACTATAGTGTGGGAAGTGAAGGTGTGTCTATATATATAGGGGGAAAGGAAAGGCACAGCTTGACAGTGGTCAATGAGATCTGGCCAATGTCAAACAAGGAGAGGTTGTATGTCCCAGAATTTGGGTCAAGGAAAGCCAAAGAGGTGCCATGGATGCCAAAAGGCATGGATCAGAGCCCATATCAATAGAGTAATTACATAAAGAAAATATGAGGGTGTTCATGGAAGTCTCCAAGAAAAAATGATGGGGTAGGAACACACAGGTTTAGCGAAAGGGCTCATAGAATTGGCACATGCATTGTTAAAAGTATGTTATGGACTGCAAACTAATCCCACCTTCACTCCAGGTAACAGAACAGGCACCTCCACAAGTACACCTGTGGAAGTTGGTGGCCACAATTAGACTTCCTTGGGTAGTAAGCACTTCAGACCCTGGTAAAAAGGCTAGAATGAAACTAAGAGATTGTGTAAGACTCCTATATGTAATGTTATGAGGGAAGATAAAATGGTATAAGATTGATGGGTCAATCTTTTGTAAACAATGTAAATTTTATACCTGTGTAAAATATGTCTTTGAGTATGGACTTTAAAAAAAAGAAAACATCTATTTGTTATGTGTAAGAAAGGGAATTTGGGTACCAGTTAGACAACTTCAGTCATGGCAAGACTAACTGGCCTTGGCCTTGCTCCAGGGAATTGTTAAAAGACTTTTAAAACTACTCTGTTATATATTACCATTATTGCTGTAGGCCTTATGATTATAATTGTATGCATAGTCACCAGAAGACTTCAAAATATAAAATGTGATGTAAATGATCAGGACCTAAAACATTCTATAATGGTACAATTATTCAGAGAACATGCCCATCAAATTTAAAAACTAAAAGAAAAAGAGGGATATGTAGGGAAAAATTTGGAGAAAACTGGCAAAAACTCCCAAACTGGGAAAACGGCTTTGGAATATCTGGTTTGTAAATTAGAAGTCTAGGGAAAATGAAAGTAACTTGGTTTCACGTTTGTACAAAATCCTTCCTGATTGGACAATTGGACTGAAAGCTGATTGGCTCAGGCCATTCCGTGGGTGAGCTATATAAAGAGTTGCGCTGTGGCAGCTCAACCCTTTTAGGCCCTTCTTTGCCTTTTGGTCACACCATCGGCTGAGCAAGACCTTCTCACCCATTCCTGCTCAGACCACCCATGAGGAAACATCTCTCCCCCTGCTCTCCCCTGGATCTTCAGTGAGGAAAGAACGCTCTCCCCATCACAATCATCAACAAGGAAAGAACCTGCTCTCTGTCTGATCACCAAGGAAGCAACAGCTGTCTCCTCGTGACCACTGAGATGACCAACACAGGTGTTTGCCCCTGGAAGGCAAAAGCTCCTGAGGCTTTTCCTTTCTCCCACCTCCTCCAGAGTCCCAAGGGCTGCAGGAGTCCGTGCCCCTCACCCGAGGGTCCCGAGTGAATTGTGTTTAGTATCTGTGTGTGTGGCGGCACCACCTGTCCGAACCTCCAGGCTGGACTGGGAGGTGCGCGCCCCACATAGAGTTGGTGCCCAAACGTGGGACCCAACAGTATCTGTGCATGGGTGAGGGTTAAAGTTTGGGCAACATAAAAATTTGAATCAACTTGCAGTGCGTGATGGCATTGTCTGAGGATAGGGTTAGTGGTTAGTGCTAGGGTTAGTGTGAGGGTTCGTTTTAGGGTTAGGATTATGCTGAGGGATGTGATCTGTGTGAGAGTTAAGGTTACGGCGCCCTGCAAATTTGAATCAATTTGTAGTGTCTGAGGCAGCGTTTGTGTTTAGGGTTAGGGTTATGTTTAGTGTTAGAGGTTAGGCATATGGTTAGGGTTAGGGTTCGGATTAGGGTTAGAGTTGTGCTCAGAGATGGGATCTGTGCATGGGTGAATGTTAAAGTTAGGGAAGCATAAACATTTGAATCAACATGCAATGTCTGTGTGCAGTGTCTAGGAATAGGGTAACGGTTAGGGAAATGGTTATGGCTTAGGGCTAGGGCTAGGGTTGGGTTCGGTTTAGGGTTAGGGGTGTGCTCAGGGATGATATCTGTGCATGGTTGTGGATTAAAGTTAGGGCACCAACAAATTTGAATCATCTTCCACTGTCTTTGGGCAGTGTCTGAGTTTAGGGTCAAGGTTAGGGTTAGGGTTAGTGTTTAGGGCTAGTATTAAGGTTAGATTTCGAGTTTGGGTTAGGATTGTGCTCAGAGATGGGATCTGTGCAAGGATGAGTAGCAAAGTTAGGGTACCCTACAAATTTGAATCAACTTTCGGTGTCTGAGGGCAGTTTCTAAAGTTATGGTTAGGGTTATTGTTAGGTTTGAAGGTTAGGGCGAGGGTTAGGGTTTGGTTTCGGTTTAGGGTTAGGGTTGTGCTCGGGAATGGGATCTGTGCATGAGTGAGGGTTAAAGTTAGGGCACCATACAAATTTGAGTCATCTTGCAGTGTGTGTGGGCAGTGTCTGAGGATAGGTTTAGTGGTTAGGGTTAGAGGTTAGGTGTAGTGTTAGGTTTAGGAATCAGGTTAGGGTTAGGGTTGTGCTCAGGAATGGGATATGTGCATTGGTGAGGGATAAAGTAAGGGCACCATACAAATTTGAATCAACTTGCAGTGTGTGAGCAAAGGATCTGAGTTTAGAGTTAGAGTTATGTATAGGACTAGGTATTAGTCCTAGGGTCATGGTTAGGGTTCATGATAGGGTTAGGGTTCTGCTCAGGGAAGGGATCTGTGCATGGGTGAGGATTAAAAGTAGGGCTCCATATAAATTTGAATCATCTTGAAGTGTCTTAGAGCATTGCAAGTTGTTAGGTTTGTGGTAAGAGTTGGAGTTATGGGTAAGGGCTTGGGTTAGGGTTAGTGTTCGCATTAGGGTTAGCGTTGTACTCAGGGATGGGACCTGTACATGGGTGAGGGCTAACGCTAGGGAAAAATACAAATTTGAATCAACTTGCACTGTCTCTGAGCAGTTTTTGAGTTTAGAGTCAGGTTTAGGGTAAAGCGTTAGTGTTTAGGGCTATGATTAGGGTTAGAGTTCGGGTTAGGGTTAGGGTGATGATCATGGATGGGATCTGTGCATGGGTAAGGGGTAAATTTAGGGCACCTTACAAATTTGAATGAACTAGCAGTGTCCAAATGTATGGTTAGTGTTATAGTCAGGGTAGGAGGATAGTTCTAGGCTTAGGGTATTAGGGTTCAGGTTAGTGTGAGGGATGTGCTCAGGGATGGAATCTTTGCATGGGTGAGCATTAAAGTTAGGGCACCATACAACTTTGAATAAACTTGCTCTGTCTATGGGCAGTGTCTGAGGTTAGGGTTAGGGTTAGTGTTATATTATTGGTTAGGTCTAAGATTAGGGTTAGGTTTTGGGTTACCATTAGGGTTGTACTAAAGGATGGGATCTGTGCATGGGTGAAGGTTAAAGTTAGGGCACCATAAATATGTGAATCAAATTTCAGTGTCTGGGTCAATGTCAAGTTTATGGTTAGGGTAAGGTATAGGTTTGGGCTGGGATTTAGCTCAGTTGGTAGAGCACTGCACTGCAGTCTCTGAGGTCCCAAGTTTAATTCCCAGCACCGCAAAAATGGGAAAAGGTCCAGGCAATCCACTCTGAAGGCAATCCTGAAACAGTCAGCCATTGAAAACCCTATGAGGGTGGCTATGAGTCGGATACCGAGTCGATGGCACCTAACAACAACAACAAGGAATAGGTTTAGGGGTTAGGGCTAGTGTTAGGGTTAGGGTTCAGATTAGGGTTAAGGTTGGGCTCGGGGATGGGATCTGTACATGGGTGAGGGTTAAAATTAGGGCACCATAAAATTTGAGTCAACTTGCGTTTTCTGAAGGCAGTGTCTGAAGTTAGGGTTAGGGTTAGTGTTAGGGGTTAAGGCAAGGTTTAGGTTTAGGGTTCAGGTTAGGGTTAGGATTGTGCTCAGGGTTGGGTTCTGTGCATGTATGAGGATTGAAGTTAGGGCACCTTAAAAATTTGACTCCACCTACACAGTCTGATGGCAGTGTCTGATGTTATGGCTAGAGTTAGGGTTAGGGTTAGGGGTTAGGTCTAGGGTTACATTAAGGGTACAGGTTATGATTAAGGTTGTGCTCAGGGATGGGATCTGTGCATGGGTGAGGGTTAAAGTTAGGACACCATACAAATTTTTTCAACCTTCAGTGTGTGAGGGAAGTGTCTGAAATTATGGTTAGGGTTAGGCTTGTGTTAAGCGTTAGGGCTCATGTTAAGGTAAGGGTTTGTGTTATGGTGAGAGTTGCACTCAGGGATGGGATCTGTGCGTGGGTAAGGGTTAAAGTTAGGGCACCATACAAATTTGAATCAACCTGAATTGTCTGTGGACAATGTCTGAGCTTAGCAACATGGTTAGGGTTACGTTTAGGGGTTAGGTCTAGGGTTAGGGTGAGGGTTCAGGTCAGTGTTGGAGTGGTGCTCAGGGATGGGATCTCTGCATGGGTGAGGGTTAAAGTTAGGGGAACACACAAATTTGAATCTACTTGCAGTGTCTGAGGGCAGTATCTGACGTTAGGGTAAGTGTATGGTTAGGGTTATGGGTTAGGCCTAGGGTTAGGGTTAGGTATCGGGTTTGGGTTAGGGTTGTGCTCGGGGCTGGCATCTGTGCATGGGTGAGGGGTAAAGTTAGTTCACCATACAATTTTGAATCAGCATGCAATTTCTGAGTGCAGTGTCTGATGTTAGGGTTTTGGTTAGTGTTTGGGTTATGATTGGGTTGTGCTCAAGCCTGGTTTCTGTGCATGGGTTTGCATTAAAGTTAGGGCACCATTCAAATTTAAATCAACTTGCAGTGTCTGAAGTCTCCCTCTAAGGTTATGTTTAGGGTTATAGTTAGGGGTTAGTGCTATGGTTAATATTAGGGTTCCAGTTAGTGTCAGGGTTGTGTTCAGACTTCTGATCTGTGCATGTGTGAGGATTAAAGTTAGGGCACCATACAAATTTGAATGGACTTGCAGTGTCTGAGGTCATTGTCTGATGTTAGGCTTAGGGTTAAGTTTATGGTTAGTGATTAAGGCTAGCATTAGCCCTAGGGTTTGGGTTAGTTTTAGCTTGGTCCTCAGGGATGGGATCAGTGCATGGGTGAGGGTTCAAGTTAGGGCACAATACATGTTTTTATCAACTTTCCGTGTCTGAGGCAGTGTCTGAGCTTATGATTATGGTTAGGGTTAGGGTTTGGGATCAGGGATAGGGTTAGGGTTAGGGTTTGGTTTAGGGTTAGGGTTGTGCTCAGGTTTGTGATCTATGAATGGGTGGGGTATAAATTTAGGGCACCATAGAAATTTGAATCAATTTCCAGTGTGTGAGTGCAGTGTCTGATGTTAGACTTAGCGTTAGGGTTACGGGTTAGGGATAGGGTTAGGGTTAGGGTTCAGGTTAGCGTTAGGGTTAGAAGTTAGGTCTGGGTTAGGGTTATAGTTAGGGGTTAGGGCATGAGTTAGGGTGAGGCATCAGGATAGTGTTACGGCTGTGCTCAGGAATCAGATATGTACAAGGGTGAGGGTTAAAATTAGGGTAGGATATATATTTGAATAAAATTGCAGTGTCAGAGGTTTAAGGTTAGTGTTAGGGTTGGACTTTATGTCTAGGGTTAGTGTTAGGTTTTGGGTTAGGGTTAGGGTTGTGCTAAGGGATGGGACTGTGTATCTGTGAGGGTTAAAGTTAGGGCACCATAAAATTTGAATCAACTTCTAGTGTCTGACTTTAGGGTTAGGTTTAGTGTTAGGGATAGGGGTTAGAGCTAGGGTGAGGACTTAGGGATAGGGTTAATGTTAGGGTTCAGACAGGATTAAGTTTGTGCTCTGGGATTGGATCTGTGCATGGGTGAGTATTCAAGTTAGGGCACCATACAAACTTGAAACAACTTGCCATGTCTGAGGACAGTGTCTGAATTTAGGGTTAGGGTTAGGGAATGGAGTAGGGTTATGGCTAGGGTTAGGATTAAGGTTCCCGTTAGGGTTAGGGTTGTGCTCTGGGATGGGATCTGTCCATGGGTAAGTGTTAAATTTATATCACCATACAAATTTGAACCAACTTACAGTGTCTGAGGGCAGTGTCTGAGGTTAGGGTTACGGTTAGGGTTATGGTTGGGGATAGGACTAGTTTTAGGGTTAGGGTTCAGGTTAGGGTTAAGGTTGGGCTCAAGGATGATATCTGTGTGTGGGTGAGGGTTAAAGTTAGGGCACCACACAAACTTGAATCAAATTGCAGTGTCTGAGTGCAGTGTCTGAGGTGAGGGTTAGGGTTAGGGATAAGGGCTAGGTTGCATTAGGATTAAGGTTAGAGTTAGGATTGTGCTCACAAAGGAATCTTTGCATGAGTGAGGGTTAAAATTATTCCTCACACAAATCTGAGTTAACTTGTAGTTTCTGAAAGCAATATCTGATGTTAGGTTTAGGGTTAGAGTTAGGTTTACCGGACAGGGCTATGGTTATAGTGAAGTTTCATGTTAGGGTTAGGGTGGTGCTCAGGGTTTAGAGCTGTGCATGGGTTAGGGTTAAAGGTGGGGTACTATACAAATTTGAATGAACTTGCAGTGCCTGTTGTCAGAGTCAGAGTTTAGAATTAGGGCTATGGTTAGGGTTAGGGTTTAGGGCTAGGGTTATGTGTAGGGTTTGGGCTAGGGGTATAGTTGTGTTCAGGGATGGGATCTGTGCATGGGTGAGAGTTAAAGTTAGTACACCATACAAAATTGAATCAACTTGCAGTGTCTGAGGGCAGTGTCTGAAATTAGGGTTATGGTTATGGTAAGGCTTAGGGGTTAGGGATAGTGTTATGGTTAGGGTTCTAGTTATGGTTAGGGTTGTGCTCATGGATGGGTTCTGTACAGGGGTGAGGGTTAAAATCAGGGAACCATTCAAATTTGAACCAACTTTCAGTGTCTGAAGGCAGTGTCCGAGGTTATGGTTAGGGTTAGGGTTAGCATTGGGGTTAGAGATAGGTGTGGGGTTAGGGTTCGTATAGGGTTAGGGTTGTGCTCAGGGATGGTATCCGTGCATTTGTGAAGGTTAATGTTAGGGCACCATACAAATTTGAATCAACGTGTAATGTCTGAAATCAGTGTATGTTGTTAGTGCTTCTCTTCTATTCATAGGGTTTTCAATGGCTGATTGTTTTTTGGGAGTGGGTT
>VMDO01043177.1:0-10067 GCA_007922755.1 Pedetes capensis
CCCCCAGATTACAGATTGGCAGACATGAAATTCCCACTAAGGGATGGATTTATTGACAATGACACTTTATTCACTATACCATCAAATAATTAATCTCATTTTGAAAGACAACAGTCCTGATTGTAACTCTCCTGTTTTTTGTCTTATTTGTGTTTAATACCTATAACCACCAATAACATGATATCAAGCTACCTTCCACAGCATGTGTTTGGTGCAGAAATTGTGTGGAATATAAATTTACTAGGGAAGAAAAGATGGATGAAACCCCTTTTACCAGCCTCTAACTTGTACCTTTTAAATTTTTTTTAATAAATACATCTCATTTTGATACAAGTAAGAATCCAAGGCAGAACTGAAGAACCATGGCACCCATCTATAATCGTAGTGACTCATTGGCTGAGACAGGAGGATCCCAAGATTAGGCCAGAGGCAGCCTGCACAACTTAGTTAAACCTTGTCTCAAAATAAAAAAATATAAGAAGAGCTAGGGTTGCAGCTCAGTGGTGGAGTGCTAGCCTAGCACGCACAAGATCCTGGGTTGTCAGTGAAAATAATGGAATAAAAACTTCTAAAGATCCTGAAAGAAAATTGGTAAAACAAAAAAAACAGAATCAAAGATTCATAGCTGTAGAAGTGGCCACAGGCTTACAGCAATCCAGAGTGTTTATCCAAGAAAAATTGCTAAATCCCAGCAAGGCCAGAAAGCACTGTGTGTATCTAGCTTGCCCTATTCCCATTGTTCCATGCCAGCCTTGAAGACAACAGCTTCACAGCATATGGAAATCAGGACCTTGGCAGCCACTGGAGGGAAGAACAGGACTGGAGATCCTTCAAGGCCCAATTTGAGAAATTCTATTTGGAAGATTCTGTTCATAAAGCTGCCTTTATTTTAAGTGACCCAGAGTTTGCTCGGTACAAATAAGACTCTTCCAAGAGAGGAGGAAGGGTGGCATAATTTGTGGGAAATAATTAGGGGCACTTGTTTAATATCATGAATGCCCAAGGTAGAAGGCAACATTTGAAGTCCATATAGGTTAGTCCAAGTTTGAAAGGAAAAGCTGAGGAATGAGATGCCCATGGATGGAATTGAAAAGTTCCAACATACTCCTAGAAATCTAGGAGGCCATACCTGTGAGCCTCTGTACATGCCCAGGAAAACCTGGCAATATCCTATATTCTCACTCTGGTTAAATCAGAGGCTCTGTACAACCAGGAAGCGCAGGTGAGGCAACATTATAAAATGCCAGCTGACTGTCAGAGGCATATCTTAAGATACCTCTTGATAAATGAAAATTGAGCTTGTTACTAGCAAATATACCCTATAAGAAATACTCAGCAGAGTCCTACTTCAGGCTGAAACAAGAGTCCTAGACAGTGAAGTAAATGCATATGAAAAAATGAAGACCTCTGATAAAGCTCTGAATTTATGTAAGAATCTTGGTCACCTGACTTTTGATACCTTACATTTAAGATAAATATTTTTTGTTTTTGTTTTGCAGTACTGGGGATTGAACCCAGGGCCTCATGCTTGCATGCTTTGCAAGTGCTGGACCACAGAGCTGCTCTGCCAGCTCTCCCCCACCTCTTCTTTTTTTTTTTTTTTTTTTTTTTTTTTTTACTTTTTGAGACAGGGTCTCACTAAATTACACAGACTGCCTCTGGTCTCGAACTTGCGATCCTCCTGCCTCCGCCTCCTGAGCCACTGGGATTACAGGCATGCGCCATGATGCCCAGCTTGTATTATTTTTTTTTAATTCAAATGCACATTCTCTTCCACATCTATACATATAATTACACTACCCTTAGAACCCTTGGCATGAGGGCTAGGATTTAGCTCAGTTGGTAGAGCACTGCTCTGCAATTTCTGAGGTCCTGAGTTTGATTCCCAGCACCACAAAAATGGAAGAAGGATGTAGCAATCCACTCCCAGAGGCAATCCTGAAACAGTCAGCCATTGAAAACCCTATGAGGGTCGCCATGAGTTGGACATGACTCGACGGCACCTAACAACAACCACCACCCTTGGCATATACATGTCATTTTTTTCAAGAAAACTGAAAACATAGCTATAGAAATTATGATTTTAATAAAAATGTATTGCATAATAGGTTTAGCAAAATTATACATACACATGTATCTATATGTAAATGCATGAGGAGTGTGTTTGTAGATAAGATTTAAAATATCAGATAAATTGATGAGTTTGAGGGGTGCAATTTTGTTGTTTTTGTGTAGTACTGGAGGTGGCTGAACCAAAGGCTTCACCCATGCTTTGTAAGCACTGTAAAACTGATCTGCACCTCCAGCCCATTTTTCACTTTTTGAGTCAGGATCTTACTAAGTAGTCCAGGCTGCCTCTGGCCTTGAACTTGTGATCCTCTGTCTCAGCCTCCCAAGTACCTGAGATTACAGGCATGCACTACCACACCTGGCTGATGAGATGGTTTTAAAGAGTTAATTTTCTAATTTCTATCTGATGGCAATCAATTAATTTCCATGTTATAAAAATATACTCAAGTAATTGTAACATCTGGCACATTAGAATATTTCCTTAGGCAATGGTCAGGGACATAGTCTGGAACTATTTTTTCATTTGACAATTTAAAGATAAGATAACTTTGTTCTATATTATGTCATGATAAAAGCTTTACATGATAGTGCTTAATTTTCATTTTGCACTTCTTTTAGAAAAGATGTTCTTTGCAAACTATTCATTCCCAGCATAGGTTAAAGATACATCATAAATTTAAAATAAAATTTATTCCTACATTTGTTGTTGTTGTTAGGTGCCATCGAGTCATATGCAACTCATAGCGACCCTCATGGGGTTTTCAATGGCTCAGATTTGGGGATTGCCTCAGGAGTGGATTGCCACGTCCTTCTCTCATTTTTGTGTTGCTGGGAATCGAACCCAGGACCTCAGAGAGCACAGAGTGGCACTCTATCAACTGAGCTAAATCCAAGCCCATTCCCATATTTATGTTCTGCTAAATTCAAGGCCTGAAAAACAGAAAACAATGAAAGAATGCCAGCAGTCCGGGAAGAGGAAACTACATCTGTGGTGGAGAAAGTTTTAAGAGGCTGATTGCAGATGAAGAAACTTTGATCAAGCATCTCTAGTGTAAAACTTCACTCAAACATGAGATAGACATCACAATTCAAGAACTGTTTTATATTTGGTTTGAGAAAAATTTCTGTTATGTTTGGATACTGATTTGATCAATTTATCATCTATTTTCTGGTCCCTTTTCTCCTTGGAGGAGTGTCCTACCCACGTCACTGACTCAGGACATCTACCACAACATACCCTGGTGATCATGTACTCTGTCTGCCAAAGCCTTAGGTGAACCCTCCATAGGATATTTCATTATCCTTTCAGACAAGCTGTTGGTGGTCATCTGATACTATTACTCTGAAAATATCGTATGTGAGCAGTGGGATTAAGTCAAGTAAATGATTTTGTAGGTGTTGCTGAGAGGACATAAAGATACAATATACATGAGGCTAAATAAAAATGTGTCCTAAATTCAAATTGGGCTGGGCTATATAATCTTGTTATATATTTTACCTTACAAAAATATCCTTCCTAGTTTCGGTACTGAAAAGGAATAGAAAAAAACCACCTGCATAGTATTAATCAAATCAGCACCCTTCCATTCAGGTTGTGGGATATTAAAGGAAAAAGGGCTTCATAATAAAATGGCTAATTTCAGATAGAAAGTAAAAAATGGATGAAACATCATTTAATAGAAAAAGCACAGATTTCAGAGAATACTGGGATTTTATCAAAAGGATACATAAACCAACAGGAATTGGTTCTCCTGGCCAATGGAAAAGCAATTTAAATATCAGTAAATATAGTAATTGTAATTAAATAAATGTTTTCTAATTTATATAGTTTCTGGTGAGAAATCAGTTGTAATTCTTAATGATGAAATCTGCCCTTTTTTCCCCCTCCAACTGCCTTTACAATTTTCTCTTAATTTTTGATTGCCTGTAGTTTGACTCTGTTAGAGTCTGGGTGTGTTTATGTGTTTTTCTTTATTTAACTTAGAGTTTTATGAACTTCTTGTATTTGTGATTTAACATCTTTCATACATTTTTGAAAAATTCTCTACCATTATTACTTCAAGTACTTCTGTTTTCTCTATTGTTTTTCTTGAACCAAAATTGCCTATATTTTACTTGATTTAATATTATATCAAAGCACTTAGATGATCTGCTCTATCTTTTCACTCTTTTTTTGCATTTCAGTCTGAATAGTTTCTGTTGATCTGTCTTCAAGTTCTCAGATTCTTTCTTCAGATGTATTGTATGAAACTTTTGAATTCTTCATCTTTGGTATTGTGATTTTATTTCAGTTTCACCACTTGAAAATTCCTTATTATTTCACTTTTTCTACTCAAATCCCCAATCTGACTGTACATGTTGAAAATGTTTTCCACCTGATCCATTAACGGTGATCACATTTAAAGTCCCTATGTGATAATCCTAACATCTAGGTCATATGTGAATCTAGTTTTGTTGACTGAACTGTTTCTTTATAATAAGTTGCTTTTCCTTACTTTTTGCATGTCCCATAATTTATTAATTTCCAGACATCAAGTATAGAACAAGTGAGACTAAAGTATATAGTACCAATGCTTGGAAACACCTTTGCTCTGTGGTTTTCAGTGTGGTGGAATGAGTCAGTCTTGTCTAAAGTTGAATTCTGTTTGGATTTTGTTGTTGCCTTCAGAACCACAGACTTTCTTTCAAGCAGTGTAAAGGAAAACATATCAACACCAGAATTTTAACTTCGATAATGGGACATCTTAGTAATTTTTTTAAAGGCTGTTCCATGTAGTTGGAGGATTAAAGGGTCATATCCTGAGTACCCTGAAAGGCATGGTGAAAATGCAACAAGAATAGATAAATGGGATTACATGAAATTAAAAAGCTTCTGTACAGCAAAGGAAACATTCAGAGTCAAGGAAATCCCCACTGAATGGGAAAAAATCTTCACATCCTATACATCAGACAGAGGTCTAATTACCAGAATTTATAAAGAATTCAAGAGAAAAAATACCCAAGAAAGCAAGTAACCCAATACACAAATGGGCAAAAGAACTGAACAGAGAGTTCTCAAATGCAGGGGCCCGTAAAGGCATGAAACACATGAAAAAATGCTCAATATCCCTAGCCATTAGGGAAATGCAAATCAAAACAACTCTGAGATTTTACCTTACACCAGTAAGAATGGCCAAGATCAATAAAACAAACAACAACAAATGCTGGCGAGGTTGCGGGGAAAAGGGAACACTTTTACATTGTTGGTGGAGCTGTAAATTAGTCCAACCACTTTGGAAATCAATATGGAGGTATCTTAAACAACTAAAAATAGATCTACCGTATGACCCAGCTATAACACTATTGGGAATATACCCAAAGGGAGATGAGTTATCATACCACAGAGACACCCACATCTCCATGTTCAATGCAGCACTTTTCACAATAGCAAGGATATGGAATCAACCAAAGTGCCCATCAACAGAAGAATGAATTTTAAAAAATCATGGTAAAAATACATAATGGAATGCTACTCAGCAATCATGAAATGAAATAATGTCATTTGCAGCGAAATGGATGGAATTGGAGAAAATTATTTTAAGTGAACGAACACAAGCCCAAAAAGAGAAATACCACATGTTCTCACTCATATGTGGGAGCTGAATCAAACATAAAAGGAAAAAATCCTATAACAGAAATAGGAATATAATATAAAGCTAACATCAACTTAGTGGAGAAGGGACAATTTAGGGAGTGGAAAGAAGGAGGGAGGGATCTACCAAAAGGAAAAAATGATGGGAGAAGAAAGAAGGGAGATGAGGAACAAGGAAAAGCAAGGAATGAGAGAGAGGGCAACCTCAAAGTAAAAAGCCCAACTTTAATAGTTCAGGAAATAATTATAATAATACCAATAATACCAAAGAACGGTAACAATACAAATGGGCTAGAAGATTCATGTAATATTACTCACAATGTAAAAAGATATATCACTACAGAGAATGTTTCGATCTTAAACATAATTGGGATCCAAGGATATATAGAAAAATATTCCCACAAAAAGACATGCAGGTGGAAGAAAAGCCTTTGGTGGGGGTATGGGACAGGGGAGAAAGTGCACAAACGGGTAAAGGGGAACTTATCTGTGCAATGTACAATGAAACACATATATAGAAATGTCATAATGAAATGCATGTCAGAATGAATCACATTAAGTTTTACATTAAAAGTTTCCAATAAAAAAAATCATGTGAATTTCCCAGGATTGGGTAGTATTCAGTCTGCCATACTTAGGGTTGCTATGTGTTGGATCCAACTCGATGGCAGCAAGCAACAAACAAGAGTGATTGGGAGAAAAAATACGAAGGATGTAGAGTTGCCATACAGTTCTTTGCACCTGATAAGGATCAAGATTACAAATTGATATTAACCTTTGTACCTTTCCATGTAGGGCAATCCAAGTATGTGTTTAGATGAAATGGACAATTAGACTGAACCACAGTTGGAATTTTGCCAGGCAACTATGATGAGAGGATAAATGACTCAAAAAGTCAATGACACTTCTTACAGCTGAAGTTGTACTAAAAGTAAGTTGGAGCTAATGTGGAAGGACTTAAAGAAATAGGGTTATGATAGAAATAATATTCCCAGGTGGGAATATTATATATTATTATTTTATAATAATAATTACAATAATAATTATGATAGAAATATTCCCAGTCTCAAAATGAAAAAAATGTTTTTGAGAAGTGGCTCTGTGGTAGAACACTTGCTTAGTGTGTGCATGACCCTAGGTTGAACCCCTTAATACTGCACAAGAAAGAAGAATGGATGGATGGAAGGAAGGAAGGAAGGGAGGGAGGAAAGATAATAACATTCCCATATGTATATAATCACTCCTGAGATTACATTATCCACGAAAATATGAAATTACACACACTTTGTAAGCTAACTTCTCAAGCAGTTCCTCAAAGCTTCCAACTGTTATCCAACAATACATGTTCTTCATCAAGTCATTAAACCAGGACAATAATCCTCAAGATTATGAATAAATGAAAGCATCCTATAAACTATCATTAAGATATCTCTAAAGGAAAACAGATAAATGCATGACAATTTCATAAAGATACTAAACAACCCAATTCCTTTTCCCAAGGCAGGATGAAGATGAGAGACAGGAATTGCATAAAGAGTTACAAACCTTTCCATGATTTAAGACCAAGCTACATGGATTTTAGTACCATAAAGTAGGAATGAAGTGTACAGCTTTGTCATATGCTCATTATAAATTGCTTCTTGGACTATCAGTTTAGTATTTATTTTTCATTTAATCACCTGAAAATATATGTATTTGTTTATATACTTTTCTTGCCTGATACAGTTCCTAAATAATAAATAACAGTTTGAATCATTACCATCCTGCTGCATAGGGAAATGGAGCTTTGTGGTAAGTGCAATGTGGCAATTCAGATAATTCTATCTGTCATAATTCAAGGTTTAAGTTACATATTCAGGAATTTCCAACACAAAAGGTTTTTGGTCTAGAAGTATACAAGAATAAATACATAGAAGATAATGCAAAATTAAAAGACATAATTTAACTTGAATTAGGACAACAGGTAAAATAAAAATCGTATTCCCTTATGGCTTCCTCTTTTTACCTAGGATGACTTAATTTCTTGCTTTGGCAGAAAACGAAAACGAAAACCACAAATTAAGATCCAATGGACATATGGCTTGCAATATTAAAACTAAAAATCTTTAAAAGTTAGACTTTCTTCTGTTTTAGTGAAATGTTGGGTTGTGGCTTAGAATCAGACAGTTTGAGTACACTATATTTTTTAACAAACTCAAGAGTATTATAAAATTAAGATAGTGGATTAGTCAAACTCTAAGAAGCAATAGAAGTAAAACCTTGAGGCTATCAGACATCTTCTATCTCTTGCTTACCAACACATGCCAAAGCATGCACTAAAGCTTCAGCATCCATAGAAAGCTCTCTACTAGCAAGCCTGTGGAGAGGAGCTTCGTACCTGTTGAAGCCAAAAGAACTGCTTCTAGAATTAGGAGTCTTCATAGTTTTTGTAAGTGGGAAAGTATATAGGAGATAAATGGAAAAAGTATTTTAATATTCCAAAATGACCATTTTTAAGTGATAATACTGGACCTTTTTAAGTGATTATACTGGGCATTTTTATCAGCAGCTGTTTTGCCCAGTCTCTGTGCTTTGAGTCTGGGGATTTTCTAGGTCCACTTTAAAGCTGTGGCTCACCAGGAGTTGCCCTTCACCATTTCCAATTATTTCCAAGGAGCCTCCGTGTTGAGATACTGGTTTTTATACTCAGGAGGTAGGATATTTATATGCAATTGTTAAGGTTTCCATGACAAAGTTAAAGATTCCCTAATACATCTTCATGGATAATCTACGAGCATAATAAAACTTGTCCCTAGCATTATAAAATACATTTCAACCAGCTCAATAAAACCAGCTCAGTGATAGAAGTGGTCTGAAAGCCTGAACTTCCCCACCATGCTGAGTTTAAGGATAAACCTGTCATTAAAGGAGAGGGTGTTCTTTCTTGTTTCTATTGGGTGCAATAAAGTCACAGGAGAGTCACCTGATGCATGCAGTATTGGTCCAGAAAAACAAACACATTGTTTCTATTAGGTGAGTTCCTCTTTGATGTATCAAGCTAGACACCGACTCCCAGGACTCCATCACAAATAAACCCTCTTCTGTTTCTCATAGGACTATTTAAAGGAGATGGAGTGAAGACAATGTGAGCCCTCCATACTACGAGGAAAGATGTCAGACCTAAATTTAAGAACAAACATTGATGGGGTAAAATGCTCATAAAATAGATGAAACGGTCAGTGAAACAAATATGCTCAGAATAATGAAATAAGGAAGAAAACAGTAATCAATAAAATATCCTCAAAAGAAATACGTAATATCCTCTTACAAGTTGATTTTCAGGACCTGTGATAATGTTCACTATGTTTTCCTAATCATTGCATACATTTATCTTTTCACAATCAAACATACCGGGTGTTTTGTTTTGACTAAAGGCCCATACATCAGGGTTGTATTTATCCTTTTGACAATATACTTTTCCTAATGCTCTAATTTTATCTTTCATATCACGAGTTGTTATTACTACCTGCATCCTTTCAGAATATTGCATCATGCTTTTCATTAAGTTAAATAGCTGTTGTCTTTATTGTGAGGATTTCTTTTAATAATAATTTTCTCTGAATAAAAAACTATTTGTCACATATGCTATAATGTAAGCTGATTGGTGTTTTCATACCTAATTTATGATACTTTAAATTTCTTCTTTGAGGGTTTGCTTTTAAATTACAAGTAGCTAAGATTTTGCAATAATTACACCATTGTTTTCTATTTTCATTGGCTACCCTCAGAAATGTGACCTGAAAAATCTCTCAATCTTCATGCACTATGACCTTATTCACTTTTTGATAATTACACATGCCTCTAAACCAAAAAAAAAAATGCTTATTCTTCACATGCAGGCTAAGATGCTTTTAGCACATACACAGCTTTGAGCTTCTAATTGTATAATTTAAATGCAAAGTAGTCTGGATTTTTATTGAATGATAATTAATATTTTAATGAGTTATATTAAAATCTACCACTATAATTTTACTTTGGTCCAAGCCATCCTTATTTTTGATTTTTGTCATATGTTTTGATTGTACTAATAATTATTCTAACTTTCATTTTTACCCTTAACTGGTATCCTAGGGTCAAAATAGACCCTTGAGCCACTTCTGGACATGGGGCACTGTAGCCCTTACCTAAGTGCAGCTGTGTGTCATGGGGTCATTTGTGATCCGAGAAGCACAGTATCGGTTACCTTCCTATGACGGTCTCTGACATGGAAATGCAGTCAGCGCTTTTCATGTACTGTGATAACTAATATAATGTTTTACTGTGATAACTGATATACTGTTTTATTCTAATACAGTACTTTAATCTCATTGTTTATTGTGGTCCTCTC
>VMDO01043178.1:0-10080 GCA_007922755.1 Pedetes capensis
GTAATTCCCTGTCTATGTATTGCTGCAGTCGCTTCTGAATGATCTTTAGTAGAATTTTGCTGGTGTGTGATATTAATGATATTGTCCGACAGTTTGCACATTCAGTCGGATCCCCTTTTTTGGGAATAGGCACAAATATGGATCTCTTCCAGTCAGTTGGCCAAGTAGCAGTTTTCCAAATCTGTTGGCATAAACATGTGAACACCTCCAGTGCTGCATCTGTTTGTTGAAACATCTCTATTGGTATCCCATCAATTCCTGGAGCTTTGTGTTTCGCCAATTCTTTCAAGGCAGCTTCCCCTTTCTCCTTCAACACCATTGGTTCCTCTTCATATGCAGCCTCTTGGAATGGTTGGTCATCTACCAATTCTTTCTTGTATAATTCCTCTGTGTATTCTTCCCATCTTCTTTTGATGTTTCCTGCATCATTTAATATTTTCCCTGTAGAATCTTTCACTACTGCCACTCGAGGCTTGAATTTTTTCTTCACGTCCTTAAGCTTGAGAAACACAGAGCGTGTTCTTCCCTTTTGGTTTTCTGCCTCCAGCTCCTTGCTCATGTCATAATATTTGTTTTTGTTTTCTCGAGCTGCCTTCTGAAATCTTCTGTTTAGTTCCTTAACTGCATCTGTCTTCCTTTTACTTTTGCTGTTCGATGATCAAGGGCAAGTTCTACTGTCTCATTTGACATGTCATTTGGTCATTTCTTTTTTCTTGTCTTTTTAAGAACTTTTTGCTTACTTCTTGAATGATATCTTTTATGTCATGCCACAACTCTTCTGGTCTCCTATCATTTGTGTCTAATGCATAAAACCTATTTTTGAAGTGGTCTATGAACTCAGGTGGGATATACTGAAGGTCATACCATGGCTGTCATATACTTGTTTTAATTTTCTTCAGCTTCAGTTTGAACTTGCATATGAGAAGTTGATGGTCTGATCCACAGTCAGCACCTCGTCTTGATTTGACATTTTGTACAGAGCTTTTCCATCATGTCTTTTCCCATATGTAGTCAATTTGATTCCTGTATGTTCCATCTGGTGAAGTCCATGTGTATAGTCTCTGTTTATGTTATAGAAAAAATGTATTTGCAATGAAAAGGTCACTGGTCTGATAAAATTCTATCATGCGATCTCCAGCTTCGTTTCTGTCACCCTGGCCGTATTTTCCAACTACTGAGCCATCTTGTTTGTTTCTAACCTTTGCATTCCAGTCACGAGTGCATATCAGTATGTCTTGATTGCATGTTTGATCTATTCTAGATTGCAGAAGCTGATAGAATTCTTCCCTTTCTTCATTTGTGGCCTAAGTGGTGGGTGCATAAATTTGAATAATAGTCATATTAACTGGCCTTCCTTGTAAGCATATGGATATTATTCTATCACTGACAGCATTGTATTTCATGACAGATCTTGAAATGTCTTTTTTGATGATGAATGCAACCCCATTTCTCTTTAGTTTATCATTCCCACCGTAGTAGACCATATGACTGTCTCACTCAAAATGGCCTATGCCAGTCCATTTTAGCTCACTGATGCCTAAAATGTCAAAGTTTATGCATTCCATTTCTCTTTCAATGATTTTTAATTTTCCTAGATTCATACTGTGTACATTCCATGTTCCAATTATTAATGGATATTTACAGTTGTTTCTCCTCATTTTGAGTGGTGCCCCATCAGCAAATGGAGGTCCATGGGGCTTTACTCCATTTATGTCATCATGGTAGACTCTACTTTGAAGAGGGAAGTCTTCCCCAGTAGTCTTTTGAGTGACTTCCAACCTGGGGGTCTCATTTTCCGGCAATATATCTGACAGTGTTCCTTTGCCATTCATAGGGTTTTCAATGGCTACTTGTTTCGGGAGTGGCTTACCAGGTCCTACTCCCTAGTCTGTCTTAGTCTGGAAGCTCAGCTGAAAACCTGTCCACCATGGGTAACCTTGCTAATGTCCGAGGTTATAGTGGTAGAGCTCTCAGCCTCATCGCAACACACAAGCCCCCACAGTGCGGCAAACTGACAAACGTGTGGGGGTTTCTCAAGTTATGTGATGGTTTTTAATCTTTATTTTCATGATCTATGGATGTTTTGTCTATATTTTGAAGAAAATCTGTTTTATGTTTTTCATGTTTCCTGTTACATTTCTCTGCTTATTATCCTCTTTCTTTTATATTAGCTAGGTGTACTAAAGTTTTTTCTTGTTTCATATTTTGTTTAGTTCATATAGTTTTATTGCATTTCTGAGAGATTTATAGAGTGGTGGTTGTTTTCTTTTTGAAGTTAGGCAACTCATTTCAAAGTTCCTGTGAAGCAGAGACTCTAGACCTTTTTAGTGCAGTCCCTTCTGTGAAACATCAGAGATGCTCTTAAATTTCATTAGTAACTATAGTTTACTACATTTGCTGCATATTATTTCATGTCAGTTTGTCGTGCTGTGGGGGCTTGCATGTTTCTGTGATGCTGAAAGCTATGCCATTGGTATCTCATATAATGCAGGGCCATCCATGATGCTCAGGTTTCTGCTGAGCTTCCAGACTGAGACAAAATTCGGAGAAAGACTTGGCAGCCTGTTCCCGAAACAATTAGCCATTGAAAACTCTATGAATCGCAAAGAAGCACTGTCAAATATAGTTCTAGAAAATGAGCCCCACAGATTGGAAGGCATTCAAAAGACAACTGGGGAAGATTTGTCTCCTCAATGACCAGTGGACCTGAATGAAAGGAATGGAGTAAAGCCTCTGATATCTCCTTTTGCTTATGTGGGCCAGCTGAAAATGAGAAGAAACACAGTGGCTGTAACATGGGCTCAAACATAAAAATAGATCATGTACATGGCACAGTGTTAGGTAATGTTTCAGTCTGTTGTACATAGGGTCACTATGAGTTGGATCTGACTCAATGGCACCTGGAAGATGACAACATGGATATTTGAATTGCTGCTTCTTTTGGGGGAGGTGAAGGATTGAACCCAGCAGTTTACCCAGGATAGGCAAGTACTCTACCACTAAGCCAGGTCCCCAGCCCCCTTTTTTATTTTTTATTTTGAGATAAGGTCTTACTATGTCACTCAGGCTACCTTTAATCTCAAACTGGCGATCTTCCTGCTTCAGTCTCCCAAACCAATGAGATTACAGGCATCTTCCATGGTGACCAACTGCTCCAGCTTTCATCTGGTTATTGATATTATATATATACACACATACATATATACATATATATATATATATATATATATATATATATATATATATATATATATATATATATATATATATATATATATATATATATATATATATATATATATATATCAAAATCAATGCACAACTGTTTTCCAAAGAGATTGTATATGTATATACATACATAAGTGTCTTATCTTTTGGGAGGCATTATGATTGTGATTGTTTTCTTGATTTCTTTCTCAGTAATTTTGTTCTTGGTATCTACAAATGCTACTAATTAATTATAGCATGTTGATTTTCTATCCTGAAACTTTGCTGAATTTTAAAATTCAGTCTATCACTTTTATTTGGTGAAATCTCCAGTGTTTTGTATATAAATAAAGTCATGTCATCTGCCAACAAGGAAAGCTTGAATTCCTCCTTTCTTATTCGGATGACCTTAATTCTTTTCTATTTCCTTGTTTCTCTAACTGGAACTTCCAATAACATGTTGAATAAGAGTAATGAGCCTGCAGCCGTATTACAGGGGCTTCCGATGCCATCAGATCTTTGAAGCTAAACAGGGTCGGGCCTGCTTAGTACCCATATGGGAGACCACCAGGGAATACCAGATACCATAGGCTAGGGAGGAGGACCCAGCAACACACTCCCCAAAATCAATCTGCTATTGAAAACCCTATGAATAGCAGAGATGCACTGACAATAGTGTTTCGCCTGTTGTATATAGGGTTGCTATGAGCCAGACATGGACTCCACGGCACCTAACTACAAAAAGACTGATGAAGGTGCACATCCTTGACTTGAAATAAGAGGATATGCGTTCTTAACTTTCTTCATTTGGTAGTATGTTAGCTGTGGATTTATCATATATAACCTTCATTGTATTGAAATGTGTTCCTTCTATTTTCAATTTATTAAGAATTTTATAGTGAATGGATGTTAAATTTTACCAAATTCTCTGTCTGCATCTATATGATATGATGTGATGCATTATATTCAATGTTTTCTGTATTTTAAACCATCCTTGCATTCCTTGTGCAAATCCCATTTGCTCATGTTTCATAATATTTGGATATGCTGTTAGATTCAGCTTGATTTTATTTTGTGGAAATGTTTTTTGTTTGTCTATGCTCATCAGGGATAATAATTTTCAGTTTCCTTCTGATTTTTTTTTCTCTCTCTGGTTTTGATATCAATTAATGTTGGCTTCCTAGAGTGAATTTGGCTGAGTTACTTCACTTTTAACATTTTTTGATGTGAGAATTACTTTTGGTTCTTTTCTCTATTTTATGAACCCAGGGTCTCATACATGCTTTGCAAATGTTCTACCACTGATCTGTGCCCAGCTCTTTTTTACTTTTTTATTTTGATGCAGAGTCTCTTTAAGTTATGCTTCTGTCCTTAAACTTGTGATTCCCTTTCATCAGCCTCCTGAGTTACTGGAATTACAGAAGTGTGCCACTCTGACCAGCTAGTTATTCTCTAATAGTTTGACAAATTCAGTAATGTATCCATTGCATCCTAGATTTTTCTCTTTTGGTAGATCTTTTAACACTGATTCAGTGCTGCTAATTATTATCAATATGTTCAGGTTTTCTTTGTTTTCATGGTTAAATTTTGGTAAGTTTTATTTGTCCAAAAATTTGCTCCTTTCTTCCAGGTTTTTCATTTTGTTGGTGTATAGTTTCTTATAGTAGTCCATAATGAGCCCTTGTATTTCTGTGGTATCAGATTTAATCCCTCCCTTTTCATATTTCATTTTACTTACTTGGGCCTTTCCTTTTTTTCTGAATTAGTCTAGCTTCAGTTTTCTTATCGTTTTCAAGAAGCATATCTATACTTTGTTGATTTGGATGTCTTTTGTTGTTGTTGTTTATTTCCATTTTATTTATTTCTGGCATAATCTTTGTTATTCCTTTCCTTATACTGATTTTGTGTTTGGTTTGTTCTTGAAGTTCTATGTACTTATGCTAAATAATTTGGTTGTTTGTTTGAAATCTTTTTCTTACTTTGATGTAGGTACCTATTGCTGTGAACTTTTCTCTTACTCCTGCTTCTGCTGTATCTCTTAGCTATTCACATGCTGTTTTCATTTTCATTTTTTTCAAGAAATTTTTAAATTTCCCTTTTGATTTCCTTATTTACCTGTTGGTTGTTCAAGTGTGTGTTGTTAAATTTCCATCAGTTTCTATAATTTATAAAGTATCTTTTATTTTTTATCTTTATTTTTTCCCTATTATAGTCAGTGATGATGCATGATTTCTTTTTTCTTTTTAATTTGTTGAGACTTATTCTTTGGCCTATCATATTGTCTATTCTGGAGAATGTTCTATGTGATGATGAGAGAAGTGTGAATTCTGCTGGCATTGGAAAAAAATGCTCTGTTAATATCTGTTAGGTCCGTTTGGTCCATGGTATATTTTAACCTCAGTATTTCTTTGTTGATTTTTCTACATGATCTATCAACTGATGAATGCATTGAAGTCCCCAATGATTGTCATATTTGAGTCTCTTTGTTTAGATCCAATAATGTTTGTTTAATATAATTGTGCACTCCAGTGTCAGTTATATATATATATATATATATATATATATATATATATATATATATATATATATATGTATAGTTGTTCAATACCAAATTCATTCCTTTATCCTTTACATTTATTGTCTTTTTCTACTGTTACAATTTTGGGTTAAATTATTTTTTATTTCATAGAACTATAGTTACTCCTGCTTGTTTTTGGTTTCCATTTGTGTATATCCTTTTCTGTATTTTCACTTTTAGTCTATGTGTGACTTTATGAATGACGTGAGCTTCTTATATCAAGCATTTTATTATCTACTTTTCTTATTTTTGTGACAAAATACCTGAGAGAAACAACTTAAAAGAGGAAAGATTTAGTTTGGTTTACAGTTTCAAAGGGTTTGGTCCACAGTTATTTGGCCCCATGAACTTGAGGAGGGCATAATGGCAGTATAAGGATGTAGTGGTAAAGTTTCTTCACTTCTTTGTAGATAGGACGTAGAGCCCGGAAGAAAGGAAGAAGCTATCCAAGGACACACCCCTAGTGGCCTACTTCCTTCATGTAGTCTCCATTCCCTAAAGTTTAAAGAACCTCCCAAAATAGCACCACCAAATAGGGACCTAGGCTTTAACACATGAGATCATGATGAACATATAATATTGAAACCACAACAGGCTTATACCTGAGTATTTTTTAAAACCCATTCAGCCAGTACAAATCTTTTAATTGGGAAATTTAACCCACTTACATTAAAAGTGTTGGTAAATAAAGACATATTCCTTTCAATGTATTTTTTTCTCCTTTTTGTGTGTCCCTTTTTTTCTCTTACTCATCCTTGTGTTTTGGTGGGTTTTGTATTGATAAGGCTTGAACCTTTTTCTCTTTCATGTATCTGGTATGCTGAGATTTATAATTTAGTGCATTTTCATGATGAAAGTTATCATCATTTCACTTCTGGTGTAAGCCTCCTTAAGTATTTCTTTTAAGGTAAGTCAAACAATGATAAATCATTTAATTTTTGTTTGTCTTCTTGTTGTTGTTGTTGTTAGGTGCCGTTGAGTCGTTATCCGACTCATAGCGACCCTCTGTACAACAGGGGAAACACTATTGTCAGTGCTTCTCTGCTGTTCATAGGGTTTTCAATGGCAGATTGATTTTTGGGAGGGGATTGCCAGGTCCTTCTCCCAAGCCTACAGCTTCTGGTGTTCCCAGGTGGCCTCCCATCCAGGTACTAACCAGGCCCGAACCTGCTTAGCTTCTGAGATCTGACAGGCTGTTTGTCTTAGAATGTCTGTATTTCTCCTTCTTTTCTGAAGGATAGCTTTGCTGGGTACAGCATTCTAGGTTGATGATTATTTTCTTTCTTTCCAGACATTAAATATTTCATACCATTCCCATCTGGCTTATGAATTCTGTTAGTCTAATGGAGATGGCATATGTGAATTGATGCTGTTCTTTTGCTATTTCTAGAATTCTGTTTGTACAGGATTTTTTACAGTGTAATTATAATGTTTTGATGAAGACATTTTCTGGTCAAATCTATAAAGGGATTTTTTGAGCTTTCTGGGCTTGGATGACTGTATCTTTTCTAGGATTTGGAACTTTTTCAGCTTTTTTTTTTTTTTTGAATAGGTGTCCTTGATTATTCTCTTTTTTTCTTCCTTAGAATACCCATAATGTGAGCACTTGTTCACTTAATTGTGTCCCATGTGTTTTAGAAGGTTTCTTCATGTTTTTCTTTCTTCTTCTCCTTCTTTTACTTTTGTGTTTCATTGGATTATTCCAAAGACCTGTCTGTCTAGAAATTCTTTCTGCTGCTTTATCTAATGTGTTTTTTAAGCTCTCAACTCTTTTTTATTTCATTGAGTTATAATGACTTCTAAGATTTCTATTTGGTTCTTTTTTGTGGTCTCCATTGCTTTGCTGAATTCTCATTCAGATTATGAATTTTTTCCTTAATGTCATTGAAATATTTGTCTATATTTTCTTGCATATTATGGAAATTCCTAAAAAATTATTGCTGGGATTTAGCTCAGTTGGTAGAGCGCTGCTCTGCAGTCTCTGAGGTCCCAAGCTTGATTCCCAGCACTGCAAAAATGGGAGAAGGATGTGGCAACCCACTCCAGAGGCAATCCTGAAAACAATCTGCCATCGAAAACCCTATAAGGGTCGCTATGAGTCGGGCACAACTCTACAGCACCTAACAGCAGCAACAACAACAACTAAGTGCTAAATACATTTTGGGGGGCTGGGATTTAGCTAAGTTGGTAGAGCACTGCGCTGCAGTCTCTGAGGTCCCAAGTTCAATTCCCTGCCCTACAAAAATGGGAGAAGGACCTGGCAATCCACTCCCAAGGCAATCCCAAAACAGTCAGCCATTGAAAACCCTGTGAGTGTCGCTATGAGTTGGATACTGACTTGACGGCACCTAGCAACAACAAAAAACTATTGTTTTGAATTATTTTAAAGATATTTCTATGATTTCCTTTTCTTTTGGAACTGTCACTGGAGAATTAACCTTTAGAGGTGTCATGTTACCTTGTTTTTCCATGCTGCTTGTGTTCCTATGTTCATATTTGTGTGTCCAATAGATCAGTTGCTTCTACCAATTTCATATGTTGGCTTTCATAGCAAATGACTTTGTTCATGAGATGTATCCTATGGTGTAGTTGGGTAAATTGTACTTGTATTGTTTCCAGGTGGGTATAATAATATGCTGTCTGTGTACCTTCTTCAGGTATAATTAACTTTAGCCTAGTGTCCCAGGTTACAGAAGGTTGTAGGATTTCTCCACCAGCTGTGATGCAACTCCCTTAGGTAGTGCTTGTTTGCCAGATCTAAGTACAGGATATATGCCTGCAGATGCATGGCACCGGTCAAATTCTGTGTGTCACTTGATGGCAGGGCCATTCTGTTGGATGCAGGGTGGCACAGCAGAGTATTCAGAAGCAGGGATAGTGTACCTTTCAGTGTCTTGAGAGTGTGTGAAATACAAGCCACAGTGTTTAGCCTAAGCGAAGTGACTGTCAGCATCCAAGATGACTTTGTGCCACCTCAGAGTACTGACTTGTTTAGGATAGGCTGTCTTGTGATTTCCCAAAGGTGAGAGTGGTTGAGTCTATTTGCCTCCTGGGCTAAGAATGCATGAGTGGGGATATCTGTCTGTTCTCTGGGATCTCTGGAGACCAAGCTACACAGCACAGACTGTGCAACTGCTTCTGGAGTTGTGAAAGGATGAGCAAGGCCATCTGTCAGGTTTGTAGGGTGGGTTTCAGAGCTTCTGTGGGTGGCTGCCTGGCTGATGCACAGGACCCTGAATACCAGGGTCACCAGATAGCATGGCATAATATTGGCCAGGCTGTGTGT
Source organism: Pedetes capensis (assembly GCA_007922755.1). Lineage (NCBI taxonomy): Eukaryota > Metazoa > Chordata > Mammalia > Rodentia > Pedetidae > Pedetes > Pedetes capensis. The sequence goes on from VMDO01043178.1 coordinate 9,072, forward strand.
CTGTGGCAATGCAGCAACATAGATTTCTGAGCAGCACCCCAAACTGGGCTCAGGGACCATGAGAGCTGCAGTCTTCTCCAACAGCAAATAATTGAGGTGTGTTTGGTTTCAGTGTAAACTGTTACAGTGCTCTGGCTTACCTTTTCCCTACCAAGGAAAACTCCTTCATCCAAAGTTGTTCCTGACTGGAGAGATGGGATAGTAGATAGTGTGTATTTTGTTCCCTTCTGCAGAAGACTATCATGTGTCTCTATGCTCTATGATATCTCTGGCATGTCACCAGTGCACTACACTCTGCCTCAATCACTCCAGTGAAACAGCTGATGCTTTTGTTTTGGTCATCTTTTTGGTGGAAAGAAGCACGACAGATCGTTTTAATCATCAGTAATTTTGTAGATGTCATCCCTTCACAGTTTTTGGAAAAAAAAGGAAAAAATCAGTGGATCACTTTCTGAACTCTTATATTTTGTCTATTGGTAATTTTTGTCCTTAATTACTAGAGCTTCATAATAAGTGCTAATAGCTACTAGTGCAAATCTGCTGTCTTTTTGAGAAATCCTTTGGCAAATCTAGGAACTTAATATTTCCATAAAATTTTACGACCAGCTTATAACCTACATAAAAAGCTGTTGAAACTTTGATGTAATTGCATTAAATCTGTAGATTAATTTGGCAGAAAACTGTTACCGTTATGATATTTTGTTCTCTTCTGAACCAATATATCTCTCCTTTTACTTGGGTATTCTTTAATGTATCAGTAGAGTTTTATTTTTATCCATGAAGAGATCTTGAATACTTTTGTTTATATTTATACTTAGGGAGTTGACATTTTCATGCTATTAACTATATTTTTTAAATGTTTTCTATTTATTTATAGCTTATAAAATGCATTTGAGTTTTGAATATTGAGTTTTACTGCTTATAAAATTCTATTTATTTTAATCTTTTGCTGTAAATTCTTTTGGGACTTCTATGTAGATTATTGTTTTTTCTGCAAATAATGGCAATA
>VMDO01043179.1:0-10032 GCA_007922755.1 Pedetes capensis
TCAGTAGAATCTCCATTCCTACTCACCCAACAGACCCTCAGGACATGGATTTACTATGCACCTCCTTTGTGCCAAGCAACATGACAGACGCTGAACTCAGGGCAATAACTAACACCAACACAGCCCAGGGCCTCACAGCACTTACGCTTCCTTCAAAAGGAACAGAAAACAAGGCGATGGTCACAGCCAGTCTTCTGGGTAGGTGCTTCTTGCTGCAGTCAGGGAGATGCCCAGAGCAATGGAGGTACAGGTGACACCTGTCCCAAAGGCCCTTCACCTTGCTGTTAAACAGCCAAACCCAGGGAGCCACTGAGGCTGTGAGCACTGGATTGGAGATGAGTTCATACCTAGCACACAGTAGGGGCATACTCTGTGCAGAACTGAACTGCCCAGCTGTGCTGAGTATCTTCGTACTGCCCTCCTGCTCCCATCCTTTTCCCTTCTCTCCTGTTTGTCTTCCCTCCTCCCTTCTCCCTCTTTCTCCTCCCCCTGAGAAGACCTCCTTTATTCTTTCCTCCTATTTCCTTCCCCCCATTTCTTCCAAGAATCTCCATGTGCATTTTTCCAGTCTGGATAGCAAAAAGCACTGGGAACCCAAGGGTCTTGAGTTTCTGTTTTATCCAGGATGGCAGGTACGTCACATGCCCCTTACACATAGCACTAAGGAACAGGCCCAGCTCTGTAACTGTGACCCTCCCTTTTGAGTACTTGTTAGGTCTGATGCATAGCTGGGGCAAGCCAAGCATCCTCAAGCTGCTCTGCTCTGGGGGATTCAATGCAGCTGCATTGCTGTGCTCTGTCTGGCAGCCCAGAAGTTGAATTACATTTTTCAGGTCAAGGGGCTTTCCCCTTCTGGCAGATTCTGCTTATAGGAACGAGCACAACTCAAACTCCAGTGGGGACAGAGGGGAAGTGGTATAATCCAAATACATGTGCTGGCTATGAGGCAGGGATATTAGGAATGTATTTCTACAGAGGGAAATAAACCACGGAGTTGTCCCAAACTAATGGCATAAAGTAGAGGGCCTGCCCAAGTGTCTGCCCACCTTGGCCCCCTCAGCATGAAATGAGAGCCAGACTCTTTGACTTTGTCCAGTGTGGACAAGAGCAGACCCCAGCCTTTCTTGAAATTGCATTGGATAGTGAACAACTAGACTGTCTGCCCAGAGGGCTGAACTTGATCCCTAGGATAAAATATCAGACAGAGGTTCTCTCTAACAGGAAATAAAAAATTGCCTCTGGCTTTCCAGGCAAAAGAAGTAGAGCTGGACTCCCTCGCTCCAACCCTCCAACCAAGCTGACATACACGGTCTAATGTGTGCTCACGCTGAGGCATCTGGGTATCCACAATAAGAGAGGCCACAGCCTCCACAATGTGCACAGGCTGTGAAGAGAGACAGGGAGAAACACAAGAGGGACTGACATTGATTCCCAGCCTCAGTGATGCAGTAAGCACTTGACCTCCTTCATCCTCTTTACTGAAAACCTTTCCATATGGCATGATGACTTTTGTTCTACATATGAGGTAACTTGCCCAGCATTGACAAGAAACATTCCTGTGAAATACCAAAATCACAAAGCAAAGCCAGGATTCTTAGCACAACTTGCCTAACTCCAAAACGCTTTCCTCTGCAATCTATGTTCAGGACACCAAAGAAGCTCCAGAAGCTTCCCTGGGGGCACAGATATGGAAACTAGGATCATAATTAGAGGTTAGAAAATCCATGACATCTTTGGAAAGTCTGACTGAGAATTCATCCCAGGTGTTTACCAGTGGCAGAATTGGGGCTCATGTATGTATGTCCCACCTGCTGCAGGCCTGGACATTTATCATCATCCTGAGCCAATCCAGGTAGGCATGTGACTGGGTGTGAGTGCTGGCATGGCCCTTTCAGCCATGGGTCTCTTGCAACAGACACCCATGTGTCCACCAACCTCCTTCTTCTTCTTCTTCTTCTTCTTCTTCTTCTTCTTCTTCTTCTTCCTTTTTTGTGGTACTGGGGTTTGTCTTCCCTCCTCCCTTCTCCCTCTTTCTCCTCTCCCTGAAAAGACCTCCTTTATTCTTTCCTCCTATTTCCTTTCCCCAATTTCTTACAAAAATCTCCATGTGCATTTTCCCAGTCTGGATAGCAAAAAGCACTGGGAACCCAAGAGTCCTGAATTTCTGTTTAAGCCAGGATGGCAGGTACGTCACTCAGGGCCTCGCACTTGCATGCTCTGTAAGTGCTGGACCACTGAGCTACACCCCCAGTCCATTTTTTTTTTCACTTTTTGAGACAGGGTCTCCATAAGATACACAGAGTGCCTCTGGTCTCGAACTTGTAATTCTCCTGCCTCCACCTCCTGAGCCGCTGGGATTACAGGCGTGTGCCCCAGATGCACCCAGCTCCACCAAGCTTCACACCATCTCCAGTCACTACACTTGTTCCCAGGGAGCTCCTTTCTCTAGGAGCCACTGTCTGCCTGGCTAGTCTCTGATAGAAGGCCTCACCTGGCAACCAGATCCAACTCATGGACATCCAGGTGACTACCCATCCACCCTTTCTTCTTACCAATGCCAAGAGGCATCTCTTCAGTGTCCCAAAGCTGATCCCCAGATTTGTCAAACTCATGTGGACACAGTGAGTTTTGGCCCCTTCCAAGTCCAGCTCCATAAATGAGTTACTCCTTCCCCCCACTGCCTGCCTCTTGACCCCTTTCCTGACCTCATCCCAGCCTCTGCTGCCAAGATGATTTCCAGCCTGACCTATCTGGGACATGCTTTCTCACAGGTGCAGACCACCATGACCAAGCCTGGACACAGAGGACAGATGCATCCTTTATTTAGTTTTTGTTTGTTTCTTTGTTTAAGACAGTCTCACTATGTAGCCCCGGCTGGTCTCAAACCCAGGATCCCCTGTCTTCATCTGCTGGCTGAGATTACAGGTGTGCACATTACACCTGGATCTAGATGCATTTTTTATTATATGTGTGAAAAAACAAATGTAGAATGGAACTTTCCCCACCTAGTGATGAAAATGGAGCTTTAGGATGTAATTATGGCACTGGGTCGATTCATAATTCCTCACCAATAACTTCATAAAATGACTTCTCAGGCATCAGGCATTCCCTGATGACATGTCATATTGATATCTCACTTTCTTCCCAGCCCCTTGCACTGAAGGAGGTTAAGAAGAACTATCAAAGAAAAGCCTAAAATTCAGTGGACAGTGCCTGCGGTGTCATTTCCAAGTGCACCCAGTGTAGCAACAAGCTGCTCGCAACAGCTATGGTAAGTCACTAATGTTGTTATTATGTGCCACTGAGTCAGGGACTCATAGCGACCCTGATAGAGTTTTCAAGGGCTGATAATTTTGGGAGGGGGTTGCCACATCCTTTTCCTGTTTTTATGATATTGGGGATTGAACCTGGGTCCTCAGCACAGAGCAGTGCCCTACCAACTGAGCTAAACTCCAGCCCCAGCTGCTGATGGAAACTGAGTAAAAAGAAGTACAAGAGAGGCCCAGTTCACTGTCATCTATGGAGAACTTGAACTGTCCATTGACCACGCTCGCTAATGCAAGGCAGCTGGGAAGGCCTTTACCAAATACCAGGGCAGGAATCAATGCATTGTGACCGCAGAATGCCCTGGAAACTCTGGACTATGCCTAGGAACAGAGAGGAAGCTGCTCTGACCTCCCATGAGTGTTAGGCATTGACAGGCCTCAGCAGACCTGGGCATCCCACGTGCTGGCTGCACAGCCCACACTGCAGTGGCCCCCTCCAGTGTCCGTTGCTATCCCCAGTTCCTCCTTTCAAAGGCCTTCCACCTCCCAGGAAGTAGAGTGCTGTGGGAGGGTCCCTCAGTGATGCACCAAGCCAATACTCCAATAGTTCAGGACCCAGATCACCAGCCTCCACCCAGCCCTCTTGGCAGCCCAGAGAGGCTGCCCACTCTGTTTCCTGCCCTTCCAACTGGCACCTGGGGGGGTGAAGAGCAGTACTTTTCAGAATCTCCTGGAAAGCTCATTAAAACACCCCCTCCTGGGACTAATCCATTAGCTGGTCTGGTCTGGGTGAAGTGTGAGAAGAGGAATTTCTGCAGGCACAGTGGCCCTGACCTGTTATCGCAGCATTCAAGAAGCTGAGGCAGGAAGGTCATGGGTTCAGCACAAGCCTGGCCTACATACATAGTAAGACTTTTTTTTTTTTTCCCCATTTCTAACAAGTTCCCAGGTGCTACTGCTGCTGCTGGGCCTGCAAACGCTAGAACTACCTGATGAGAAAGTGCCTGAGGGGGCTTTGAATCCTGCAGCTGCTTCCAACACTTTCTCTGGCAAAGTTTGACTGTCATAACTCCAAAACGGAAGTGGACAGGAGAATACATAAACCACCTCCTCTCCCCTCCAGTATAAGACATTGTTCACCCTGAGCCAAAGCCTGGCGGTCATATCGCCTTTCAGTTCCTGTTTTGGGGCAATCAACACTGAATGAGACCTATGTGGTTATATGGCACTTTAATAACACACCACATGGCATGGGCTCCAAGACAAACTTCTCACTGCAGTCCTGACAGCACGCAGTCCCAGTTCTTGGCCTCTTGTGTCCTGCAAGATGGCGGAAAGGGGCGGCCCCCCCAACTTCCTTCTGGGGCCTCCCTGGAGTTGCCCTTTCCTCCTGAATCTACCCTCCAGTTCTTTCCAAAGGGGAAGGAATGCAGAGGTTTGGGCACTGGAGGCAGAGCCACTCAGCACTCTCCTCTGGCTCCCACTTTCCAGGGCGAAGGCCCCCCCGGGCTTGGAGTCAAGGAACCTCTGACAGCTTCCAGACTTGCTCATCCCAAACTGGATATGTGACCTCAAGGAAGCATTCTTACATGACTCAGTCTGTTGCTGTTCTTTTCAAAGAAAAAAACCCAAAAAACTCTGCCTTAACTGAATCTGTAAATTTACCACAAATGGCATAATGATGCTGTGTGAGATGGTTTGGTTTTTATCAGCATTGTCACTACTTTTTTCTAAGACAAGATTATTTATGCACACAAAGGCTTCTTCTCAACTCTAATCTTTTCCCTGTGCCTCCTCCTTCCTCTCAGTTTCTCCTAGTGTCATCAAATCCTAGTGTAGCCCCATTTCCTTGTCAGGTACTACAACAAATACCAGAGGAGACAAGAATCCTGGCCTCAGGAACCAGCAGAACAGGGAAGTGACAGCAAGTGTCAAAGAAGCTCTGCCAGTGAACTGGGTTGAAAAGAAGGTATGCTGAGGACATGAGGAAGCAGAGGGGAGGCCATGAGGCCATGGCAGAGGCAGCTGGCTCCCACAGTCTCCTGGCCCCATCTTCCGTAGGGACAGAAGTCCCAGTTTTTAGTTTGTTACAGGTCTACCTCGAAAGCAGATTATATTTCTTATCCCCACTCCACCCCACAGCTAGATGTGACCATAGGATTAAATTCTGACCAATGGGATATAATTGAGAATGGAATGGAATTGAGAAAGTTACTTCTAAGAAACTTTCTTAATCCCTTGACTACCAGTTTCAAATCAAAATATATGACAATAAGTATTTTTCTTCCAGAAACTCCTCATTACAAAACATGGTTAGCAAAATAATTAGAATGTATGAGTTTGTAAAACACCTTTGCCCATCTCTTTGTTAATTTTCTGTCAAATTCATACGCACTCACTCTTTGACATACATGTCCAGAGGGTAAGTCAAATGGTTAAATGGAAGTTTGACTGCCTCTTCCTCCACCCTGTTGCCTGGAATAAAGATGTCATGGCTGGAGTTATATAGCTGCTTGTTTCTGGGTTTTGTTTGTTTGTTTTGTTTCTGTTTTTTTTTTTTGTTTGTTTTTTGGTACTTGGGAGTTGAACCCAGGGTTTCACACATACTTAGCAAGTATTCTACCACTGGGTTGCTCCCCCAGCCCATTTTAAAATTTTTTATTATGAGTCAGGGTCTCACTGAGTTACACAGGCTATCTCCCAAGTCACTGGGATTAGAGGCGTAAACCACAGCACCCAGCCTTACAGCTACAATATTAACCATAAGGACAATAATGTGTTGAGATGATAAATCAGTGAAGTATAAGCAACCTGGATTCCTAAGAGCTTTGTGGAGATCCTTTACCAGTCTTAGGCTAGCTCTATATTTATTAACAGAGGAGAAAGTAACTGTCATTTAAAAAGCCCATTATTTGGGGGTTTTGCTGTTGTTGCTAGGTGCGTTGAGTCGAGTCTGACTCATAGCGACCCTCGTAGGGTTTTCAATGGCTGACTGTTTCAGGATTGCCTTGGGAGTGGATTGCCACGTCCTTCTCCCATTTTGCGATGCTGGGAATCGAACTTGGGACCCCAGAGACTGCAGCGCAGCGCTCTACCAACTGAGCTAAATCCCAGCCCTTTGGGGGTTTACTGACACATAAACAACTGAGCCTAATCTCAACTAATTCAAGGCCAGATTGTTAGTAACCTGAGGACTCTAGACTTCATTCTATAGGCAATAAGGAACTACGGACAGTTTAGAATCTGTGCAGTAACTTGATGCGGAGGGGGAAAAAGGAGAAGAAATAGAAGCACCCCAAGATTTAAAGAGATTGTGGAAGTGTACTTCCAGTGATACATGCGAGGAACTCTGATGTGGAGGGAAGGGGGATGCACGTGGTTTTGGCTCTGAGGACTCAGAGGTACCTGAAATGCATTCATGTTTTTAATGGAAAGGAGCTGGGGGTATAGAAGCAGATCTTAAGTGAAAAATAAGACCTATAGCTACAGTCTTAGAATCACTCATGTAAAAGTAATAGTTGACATGCTGCAACATGGATGAGTCTTCAGGGGACCTTACCAGTCACAAAAGGACAAAGTCTGTGTGGTCCCACTTGTATGATGTATTCAGAGGAGTCAAACTCATTGAGACAGAAAGCAGAATGGTGGTGGCCAGGAGCTGGCAGGGGGAGTGAAAAATGGGGAGTTGATTATATTTTGATTTTTATGTATTCATTAATATTTTATTTTATTTATTGCAGTACTGGGGAATTGAACCTAGGGCATCACATACTCTACCACTGAGCTGCACCTCCAGCCCATTTTCTAGTTTTTTATTTTTGAAATAGGGTTTCGCTAAGTTGCACAAGCTAACTCTGACTTCGAACCTGTGATCCTCTGGCCTCAGTCTCCCAAGACACTGGGATTACAGACTCCTGCCACCATGCCCAGCTTTGGGGAGTTGTTTAATGGGACAGTTTCCATTTTGCAAGATGAAAAAAGTTCTGGAGATGGATGGTGCTGCTGATGGCACAATGACCAAAATGTACATAATGCTACATTTTAAAGATGGCTAAAATAAATGTGGCACAGTGGTGCATGCCTCTAATCCCAGCACTTGAAAGGGTGAGGCAGGAGGATTGTAAGGTCAAGGTCAGCCTGAGTTACACAGTGAGACCCTCTCTCTCAAAAAGAAAAGAAAAAAAGAAAAGGAAAAAAACCCTAAAATATACATTTACAGTTGGGAGAGCTCTTGTGCTCTCTCGTTGAATCCAATTTGCATCCGATTGTAATCTGGACCTGATTTTGGAGTCCTCTAACCCTGCTAAAGGACTAGGGTTTAGCTCAGTTGGTAGAGTGCTATTCTGCACTCTCTGAGGACCCAGGTTTGATTCCCAAAACCACAAAAACAGGAGAAGGACAAGACAATCCATTCCAGAAACAATCTCAAAACAACCAGCCATTGAAAACCCTGTGAGGGCCACTATGATTTGGACATAACTTGATGGCACCTAACAACAACAACACTGCTAGAAGGATGCAGATTATATTTGAGACTATACGGTGGATGAACCTTCTGGGAAAAGAGAAAAGTGAGCCAGAAGGTCTCACGTGTGAGGGATAGAGGGAGGATGCTAATCCAAAGAGAGACAGGCAGTCTGAGAGGTAGAGAGAGAAAGGAAAGCCACAAAGGCAAAGACGATGTAATAGGATTAAGAAACTTGGAACATAACAACGCCAGAGAGAGTGTGCACGAGAGAGGCTGTTGCACACACTCTAGCTGAATTGTTTTGTCAACAAAGGAATTTCTGAGTTACCACTGGGGGCAAGGTTGACATGCAGGCGGGGACCACATGAGATGGATTTATCAAAGCTGGCCAAAGAAAATGTCACATACAACAAGATGGGATCTACGCAAAGAACAGCTCAGGTGTCTCTTCCGTTGGCATCATTTTCAAAGTCAAAGGCTGCCTGCACAAAGTACAAGGGAGAATCCAACTCAGACGTAAGCATGTGGCTAAGGCAGAAACTCAGCAACATGGAACAAAGTGTTTGCAGCCTGCTGGAGAAAATGCCACCCAAGAGGAAGTTAAAAAGATCATCTTAGAGAGAAGGGATTGTAGGAAAGAAGTTTCACTGTCTTCAAACAGCTCGCTCCACTTAGAGTGGGTGACATTTAACACAGGACCCATGTGTGGTCACTTTAAGAACTGAAACATGAGCTGAAGGTGGTGTTGCAGGCTTTTAATCTCAGGTATTCATGAGACTGAGGCAGGAGGCTGATGAAGTTGAGGCCAGAGGAAGCCTGTATAACTTAGCAAGACCCTATCTCAAAATAAAAAATTAAAAATGGGCTAGGGGTGCAGCCTAATGGTAGAGCAAAGTACTTGTGAGGCCCTGGGTTGTGAGGCCTCAAGTACTGCAGGTAAAATAAATAAATAAATAAATAAATAAATAAATAAATAGGATCTTGGCTCACTGGGGACAATTCCTCCTAGGGACAAAATGGGCTTCCCACAAAATATCTCTGGCAGCCTTACATGGAGAATGAGACTGGAAGCTTCAGCTGGTGGGGGGTCAGGGGAGAGTGAACTGAAGAGACTGGTTATGGAGTATTGTGGTTTAACTATTAAATGACCCCCAAGACTCTTGCTTGAACTCTTGGTCTCAGTGGGTTGTGCTGTGTTGGGGAGCTGGGGAACTTTGGGATGTGGGTTCTGGCTGGCAGAAGTAGGTGACTTGGGGCAGTCTTTGCAGGTTCTTAACCCAAAACCCTAGTCCCACTTTGCTTTCTGTCTCTGCTCCTATCCACCATGATGTGAAGAGCTGTCCTGCACTACATGTTCCTGGCTCCTCCTTGCCATGCCTCCCCTGCCACTATGGACTGAAGCCCTTTGAACGGAAAGCCAAAATTAATCCTTCCTCCCTTAAGTTGCTCTCTTGGTATTTTGTCACCATGACTTATAAGCCAGTGAAGCCACAGAGCCAAAGCAGTGGGGATGCAGGCGGGGACCACTTTATTAAAAGTAGGGATGTTCTGTGTTGGCACAACACTAGAGTAGCCATAAAAGGAGAGGCCCAGAGGAGCTTCAGAGAACAAGAGCCCTTTGGAGACAGGAAGTTGGAACCAACTGTCACCATAAAAAAGACACCAGAAGACCGCAGATGGCACCCGGGGTACACTACTGCTATGGCTTGGTAGATTCCCTCCAAAACACATGTTGACATTGAAAATCTGTATTAACTGTGACAGGATGGGGAAGTGGGACCTTTGAGAGACAGTTAGACTATGAGGGCTCGGCCCTCATGAATGGATTCAAGCTGTTGTCTGGGAAACAGGTTAGTATCATGGCAGTGTGTTCCTAATGAAAAGGATATCTTTGGCTCATTTCCGCTCCATCTCACATGTGCTCACTTGTTCCTCCACTGACTTATGATGCAGCACAAAGGCATTCCCCACAAGAGTACACGACATCCAACTTCCCAGTCTCCAGAACCATGAGCCACATAAGCTTCTGCTGCTTATAAATCACCAAGTCTCTATGATGTTCTGTTATGGTTGCAGAAAACAGTAATTAACAATTACTCAAAAATTGAGCAGTTTAAAATAACTGACATGCATTATTTCCCAGTCCCATTGTTCAGGATTCCAGTACAGTTTAGCTGAGCGGCCTGGTTTGGAGCTTCATATAAGGCTGCAGTCAACATGAGACTCCATAGGGCCTGAAGCATCCACTGCCAAGCTTGCTCATGGGGAAGCTCCCAGGCTTCACTCTTCATAGGTTCT
>VMDO01043180.1:0-10075 GCA_007922755.1 Pedetes capensis
TGGATGGGAAAACTAGATAGGAAGGGGGGAGGGGGGAAACATAGAGGAGGGTAAGGGGTAACCTATATGTATAATGCTTATCAAATTGCATATATGAAAATTGTCACAACGAAAAGCATGTCAAAATGAATCACATTATGATGTACATTAGAAATTTCTAATAAAAAAAAAAAAAGGAATATTAAATCCCAAAGCTACTAAAAGCAAAGGAAACCAGCATTCCTCTTCACTGCTGGCAGTCTTTCCTCTGAGAAATATGTAACATTCTTAAAAGTGTAACTGATAGTGTTAGGATCTTTTCTACCTTTCCTACATCAACTGCTGAGGGTATCTTAAGATTTTAAGATTATGATGGTAGAACTGTTTATTGTTTATTTCTCCCTTCAATTCTGTTTGTTTGTTTGTTTGTTTTGATTGGTTGGTTTGGTTTGTTGCTGTTTTTAGGTTTTGGGTGGTTTTTGTTGTTGTTTTGTTTTTGTGTATGTTGAAATTGTTAATAGGAATACACCAATTTATAACTGTGAAATCTTCTTGACAAATTTACTCAGTTTCTTAATGAAATGTACCCCTGAGAAACTGTAGAGAAAATGCCTTTATGTTTCTGCACAATTAGAGCTTACAGGGCAAATTTTATTCAAATTTGGGTTCTGGACTAAAAATAAACCTTAAGAATTAATTTATAATTGCATATTTAGGGAGAATTCCAGAGAGGTTTACTTAAACCTGGAGGTACATGTTTACATTTCAAAAGGGGATTAAAACAGGTAGGCATGTCTGATTTGCACACAGTGGGCTTTTTTCTTGCACAGAGATTACTGTACATTCCAAAGTGTGAGAGTATGACATTTCCAGTGAGACGCTCTGAGAAGGGACAGGCAAGACAGTTGCCTCCTTCGCCCTTATGCAAGGGATAGAAGTCTTATTTCTCCTTATTCCTGTCTATCACACAGATGCTGTATATGGAGGACAGCTGATCCCGCCTTCACTGGGCCCCAGGGAATCACCTGTTATTTTCTGTCAGGTAAATAATAGAAGTCTCTGATCCAGGAACTCTTTGTATACATTCAGGGCAAAATTATTTAAAGGTAAATATTAGCTACAACAACAGTATCTTCTTTATCTTGTTATAAACCTATCGTATACAATATTAATGTAGTCACTTCAGCTTTCTGATGGATGCTTCCTTTGCCATCTATTTACTTTTGGCCTCTGTATCTTTCAAGTACATAGGTGGGCACGGTGGTGAACACCTGTAATCCTAGGAGGAGGGAGGCTGAGGAAGGAGGATTGAGAATTCAAGACCAGCTGGGCTAAACAGCAAGACTATCTCAAGAAAACAAACAAAAAAGTGCACCTCTTGGACAGCAGAGTTAGGTTTTTTGTTCATATTGTAGGGGAGGGAGATAGCCCCTCTGCTGCCCTTTTGTTCTTATGTGGGCTCTTTGGTGGGATCTAGGAACTGAATTAATGCAAGAGCTGATTAATAAGAGAACAATATGCAAGTTTTACTTATTTTACATATCCATGGGGATTTTTGAGAGTAAAGTTCAAAGAAAATGAGGAAAGCAAGATGTTTTTCATCTTGTTAGACAAAGAATACATTTGTGAAGGAATAGTAGAACAAATCCATCTCTAGACTAGGGTAGTAAATACTAGGGATGCCATCAAGTGAAATGGGAGTTGTTGTTAGGTGCTATCCAGTCGAGTCTGATTCATAGCAACACTTATAGGGTTTTCAATGGCTGATTGTTTCAAGATTGCCTCAGGAGTGGATTGCCACATCCTTCTCCCATTTTTGAGATGCTGGGAATCGAGCCTGGGACCTCAGAGACTGCAGAGTGGCACTCTACCAACTGAGCTAAATTCCAGCCGAAAGATGGGAGTGGGAAGGGTAAAAGCTAATGGAAGACAGGTTACTTCCATGAGTCTATTTATTCAAGTTCATCACAGACCTCAGTACCAGTCTCTAGTAATCCAGGCTATTTTCCACTTTGGTGCTCCAAGGCACCTCTACTAAAAGACTCTACGGCTGGCTGCAAGTAGGGAGGTCAGGCTGAAAGGCCCTTTTTGAAGCCATACTTCCTCAGGTGATTTCAGCATGAAATAAACAACATACTAAGTGAGCAGATTCTGAGATGGTCCATCTTTCGCTCCTTCAGTCTGTATGTGGTTTTGTAATTCACGGAGAGTCTCATTTGGAGTGCTTAGTCCATGGGTTTAGTTGGATTGACCATTTTTATTATGTCTCCACTCATCTTCTCTGTAGGTTCCTCTGCTATTCCCTTCCTCCCTCTCCTGATTTGAATGTATTTCAGAATAGCATTTTAATTTTTCTGGTGAGCTTTTGGCTGCATTTCTTTGCATTATTTTTTAGCGGTTGCTCCAGAGGACACAATAGACACCCGTAATATTTCACAATTCACTTGCAGTGAGTAACATACCATTTTGCTCAAGCACAAAGGTCCATATCCTACCCCAATCCTTTCTGTTACAACTGGCATCTATATTACAGCTACATAAGAAATGAATCCTACAAGATAATGTCACAACTTTTGCTTAAAACAATGACCTGTTCTGTAAACAAAAAAGCAAAACGAACACACACACACACAAAAGCCACACCAACAACGATGACGACAAAGTAAGGGGGAAAGTGATTTTTGCATCTACACAAATACCCACACTTTGTGGCTCTTCACTGTCCTGAGGATGCGCTCTTCCAGTAGGTGAAACCTCTCTGGGCTTTCCTTGAATTAATAACCAGCTGTCACAAACTCTCTCTTTGGTGTTTTTGGTTTCCATAAATCTGAAAATGTCTTTATTTTGCCTTCACTCTTAAAGGATCTTCTCACCCAGTAAAGGATTCTGGATGACGACTTCTTGCAGTACTCCCCTCTGCTCTCTCTGATTTCTAATTATAATTTCTAATCTGCTACTAATCAAAATCCCTGTGTGTAATGTGCTGGGTTTCCCTGCTCCTCTTGAGGTTTGCTCTGTATTATTGTTTTGTTTGGGCTTCCTGGTGCTGACTCTGCTTGGTGTTTGCCAGGCATTTTGCATCTATATGTAGTATTTCTATCTTTCCTTGGATTTATAAATTCTCAACTATTATCTTTTCAAATATTTTTCCTTCTTCCATTTTCTATGACTCCAATTATGTTGGATGATTTGTATAATATGATAGGTCCCCAACGTCTTGTTTCTTGATAATACATTCACTTTTTTCTCACTCTATTTCACGTTGGATAATGTCTATTGATCTATTTTCAGGTCTACTCCCTCTCTTTTCTCTAAATGTACCCAAGGACTTTCAGATATTGTATTTATCAATTCTTGACTCCCCGTGAGATCATCTTGGTTGTCTTTCCCTGTGGAGATGTCCTTGTTTCTTATTCACTGAAAGCATGCTTTGATTATTTTACAGTAGAGTTGAACACAGTTAACTTTCTTTTCTTTTGAAGATGTGTTTCTATCATAAGAGGGCCTAATGTGCTGCACCAAAGTATGCCTTTTTGACATAAAGATTACCGTATTTTGAGCTAGAGGCAACTAAGAAGCCACCCTCTGTTCCCATCTGCCTAAAAGCGGGCATAAACTTTCAAAAGTGTCTGTCTTCTCTCAACAAAGTAAAGACAACTTTAGGCACTGTTCAGCCTGGATAAGGTGCCAGAGGAATCTACGTAACAAATTCCCATTTATTTTCTTCCCATATTTTGCACCCATACAAAGTCCTTTTCCTATTTTGGCACTTCTCTAAAACTTCTTTATTCTTTGCTGAAGGGGCAATATAAACCAATTTCTAGGCCATCTCACTGAGATCTACTCATTTCCTAGGAACCTCCAATTTACTTATGAAATTTACTGTACAAGGTAGCAAACTTCTGTTTGCTTTTTTCTTTTAATCTGTTTTTTGGTACACAGTTCTGTCCCAAGTAAGAACTCCCAAAAGATAGAGAGAACATTATTTTTCTCTCCTCTGCTATTTTCTTGGTTCTTCACATATCAGGTAATTTTGTGTTGCACTTGTTGTTGTTGTTGTTAGGTGCCGTCGAGTCGGTATCTGACTCATAGTGACCCTCATAGGGTTTTCAATGGCTGAGTGCTTCGGGATTGCCTTGGGAGTGGATTGCCAGGCCCTTCTCCCATTTTTGTGGTGCTGGGAATTGAACTCGGGACCTCAGAGACTGCAGCGCAGCGCTCTACCCACTGAGCCAAATCCCAGCCCTTGTGTTGCACTTAGAATGTTAATTTATATTCAGTTATCCTGCTTGAATTAAACTGCAAATTCTTTCCTGGACAGCAGCTCTGGTCTCAGTTCAGATCTTTTGTCATTACCTAAGCTTCTGGAGTCTGTTCTAGGTATGTAACATTTTAAATTTGGTTAGATGTACATGTAGACAAAATGTGGGATTCCTTCTCTGGCTCTTCTCTTCCCCACCGTGTTCAGCAGCCAGTACCCTGCCTTTCATGACCAGTTTCTTTGTAGTGTATGATGCTGTGTGACAGCATTCTACCCACAGAACTTCCTCCAAACCTGCAGTCAATCCTCTCAAACCCCTGATGTGACAGCTGTTGTCACATCAACAGCACTCTCAGCATCTTCACCAAGAGCAGACTCCATCTCAAACAACCACCCTCCTTGCTCATCCATAAGCAGTTCCTTATCTGTTCAAGTTTTATCATAGGATCATAGCAGTTCTGTCATATCCTCAGGCTCCACCCCATCTTCAGTGACTTTCTCCACTGAAGTCTTGTTGTTAGATAACTTCAAACTGGGTCTGACTCACAGCGATCCTATGTACAACAGAACAAAACACTCTCTAACACTGTGCCATGCCCAGCACTATGTCAGTGCCTCTCTGCTATTCATAGGGTTTTCAATGGCTGATTGTTTTGGGGATTACTTTGGGAGTAGGCTGCCAGGTCCTTCTCCCCTTTTTGCAGTGCTGGGAATCAGAGCATGCAGAACAGCGTTCTACCAACTGAGCTAAACCCCAGCCCCCACTGAAGTCTGTTGTTGTTAGGTGCTGTCAAGTCGTCTCCGACTCATAGCAACTCTCATAGTGTTTTCAGTGGCTGGTTGTTTCGAGATTGCCTTGGGAGCGGATTACCACGTTTTCCCATTTTTGTGGTGCTGGGAATCGAACTCAGGACCTCAGAGACTGAGAGCAGCCCTCTACCAACTGAGCTAAACCCCAGCCCCCACTGAAGTCTAGAACCCCTCAAAGTCAACCATGAGGGTTAGAATCAGATTCTTCCAAACTCCTACTAATGTGGATATTTTCACCTCTTCTCGTGCATCTTTTTTTTACTCTAATTCCCTTTAATGTTTGCCAAAATGTCATTGCAAAAATCATTCCTCTGTCCTTTGCTCTATGGTATGTTTTCTAGTTCCTCTATTTCTAACTATCTCCTATAAAAGAGACTTCTAATTTGCTTAAACTTCTGAACAAAGAAAGTTTATTACATTAATTTACTCTACAAATGTATGTGAATTTGATGGAGATTACCAGGAGAAATTTTGACTGGCTCTAATATAGTAATGGTATTATTATAAAGATAGGGCTGGGGGTTAGCTCAGTTAGTAGAGAGCTGCTCAGCACTTTCTGAGGACCTGGGTTTGATCCCTAGCACTGCAAAAATGGGAGAAGGACGTGGTAGCCCATTCTCCAATTAGGTATTGAAAACCCTATAAGGTTTGCTATGGGTCAGACCTAACTCAACAGCCTCTAACAACAACATTATAAAGATAAGTGTAAGGAGAAATTGGGAGGAAATTGGCAAAAACCCCAAAACTGGGAAAACGGCTTTTGAAGATCTGGTTTGTAAGTTAGAAATCTAGGGAAAATGAAAGTAACTTGATTGGACATTTGTACAAAACCTTTTCATAAATCCCCTGAACCTGACTGGACAATTGGAAGACAAAGGACTCAAAGCTGATTGGCTCAGGCCATTCGGGGGGAAAGCTATATAAGGAGATGCACTGCAGGAGCTTGCTCGCGCACGCTCGCTTGCGCTCGCTTGCGCTCTCTCTCCTTGCCTCTCCTCCCTCCCCCCCCTCCACCAATCAAGATAGAACTCTCTGCTATGGACCATTGGCAAGGAAAGAACTCTCTCTGAACTTGACCATCAAGGTGACAAAACTCTCTCCAGCACTGAGACCAGGACATCTCAAGGAAAGATGGACTACAAGCAAGCTGAGGAATGCCTCTTGGACCTAGTGTCAAGAGGCCAAAGCTGACAGTCTCCAGTCCCAGTGCCAGAGGCAGAAGAGCCCCTGCTGCCCGTGAGGCAGCAGTAGAGCTGTAGCATTTAAACTGCTAACACTTGTTATAGTTGTGCACCTGTTTAGGGTTTCTCTCTGCCTTATCAGGGCTAAGAGGCAATAAAGAGCTGTGTTTGTCCCCAAAAGGCAAAAGTACCTGAGGCTTTTCCCTTTCTCTGCGCCCCCCACCCGAGGGTCCCCAGTGACTTGTGTTTAGTTATCCCTGTGCATGGTGGCACCACCTGTCTGAACAGCTAGACAGGACCAGGAGGTGCATGCCCCACAGATAAGTATAGACATTGAACACTTATTACATGCCCAGCACTAAGTGTTTTATATGCTATTTCTCTCTTTTCTTTTACCCCCAGGACATTGGGGTTAAACGCATTGGGATTAAACATTCTAGGCAGGTGCTCCACCACTAAGCTTACCCTCACCCACTTTTTTATTTTTAATTTTGAGACAGAGTCTTGGTAAGTCATACAGGCTGCCTCTGGCCTCAAACTTGCAATCCTCTGCCTGAGTCTCCTGAGTCACCGAGATTACAGGTGCACGTCACTGTGCCCAGCTAGGATTTCTCTTAACCATCTCCCCACCCAATGATTCTCACATGACAATGGAAGACAGAGCTCTTGGAGCTCTGACTAGACTAATTCCAGAGTTCCACATGCTCTGCTTATTGTGCAGATCTTTGCTGAATTCTCGATTTACATTTTACCTTTAGATTTTCAAGCTTTATAACCTTCATTCACTTGCACCACCTGAATACAAATACCCTCGTCACAATCACTGAAAGAACTTTGAATGTTTTATGTCTGAGATTGATTTTTTGCAATTGCACTGCAATCAGAAAAAAATACATTCTTTTCCTCCATGGTAGGCAGTTTTCCCAAAGATGCCCAGATGTGTTATAAAGCAAAATATGTTGGAGTAACTATTAATCACTGGCTGTAAATCTCATTGTAAGGCATCACTGCACCTATTATTCCAAATGATGCACAAGGCATGTTTATGGAAAGATGTATTTCTCTTCCTTCTAGTGGTTTTCGTGGTAATAAGTCTTAGAATTCAGAAGGCAAAGTTTTTAATTTTTTTCTGGGGCAAGGGGAAAAGGAGAAAGCAGAAGGAGGAGGGGGACACACACACAGGGACAGTGAAAGAAAGAGAGACAGACAAAAGACAAAATGACAGGGAAGCCAACAATGGGTGACATTTAAACATACAAATTACCCCAGCTACATGCTTGAAAAAAGTTTCAGGAAGTTAAGTTCTTCTAAGCCAGGCAAGGGCTGGGATTTAGCTCAGTTGGTAGAGCGCTGTGCTGCAGTCTCTGAGGTCCCGAGTTCAATTCCCAGCACTGCAAAAGTGGGAGAAGGACCTGGCAATCCACTCCCAAGGCAACCCCGAAACAGCCATTGAAAACCCTATGAGGGTTACTATGAGTCGGATACCGACTTGACGGCACTTAACAACAACAACAAGAAGCCAGGCACAGTGGCGCATGACTGTAATCCTAGCAACTCGGGAGGCAGAGGCAGGAGGATCGCAAGTTTGACACCAGAGGCAGTCTGCGTAATTTAGCGAGACCCTGTCTCAAAAAGTAAAAAAATGGGCTGGGGGTGCAGCTCAATGGTACAGCACTTGCAAAGCATGTAAGCGCAAGGGCCTGGGTTCAACCCCCAGTACTGAAAAAGAAAGAAAGGAAAGGAAAGGAAAGGAAAGAAAAGAAAAGAAAAGAAATTCTTCTTTAGCTACAATATTTTTCCATGTACTTTACAACAATAATTAGAAGGGATAATTTATTTCTAAATTTGTCATTTCTTAGAACATACACATATATTCTGTACCTCTCTGCCCTCTGAAAAGTAAGGAATAGGCAATCATTCTCTTTCTAAAATATTTACATTCTTCTGTATTTTTATGAAAAATTTAATGCTGATTTGAAGAAATACAACTGCCATATATAAATATACAAAAGTATCTGAAAAGATTGACAATTAACTTAAAAAAATCATGACCTTAACTTCAAATAGAAGAGAGTAAAGTAGCAAAATGGACGTTTAATGTAAATAACTCCTAAAAAGAACAGGGTAATTTCTGGACAGTTAAGTATGAAACAAACCTTTGGTTATGAATAATAGTTTAGATGCACCAGGAGCATTTACTAATAAAACCATTCACACCCTCCCATACAGGCTAGGTGCTTGAGATACTTCATCTAATTTAGCCCTCTTGATAATCCTAAAACATTATTATCACCCCCATGGAATAGATGAAGAAGCTGGAGCTAAGAAAGAATGAGTTGCCCACATTTTTAAAGAAAGTAAAATTAAAATTTTTACCCATATCTTGTATATATGATGAATACAAACATGTTACAAATGCATATAGCTTAAGGAAGTGAAGAAAAAAATTCAAGTCTTGAGTGGCAGTAGTGAAAGATTCTACAGGGAAAATATTAAATGATGCAGGAAACATCAAAAGAAGATGGGAAGAATACACAGAGTCATTATACAAGAAAGAATTGGTAGATGACCAACCATTCCAAGAGGTTGCATATGAAGAGGAACCAATGGTGTTGAAGAACGAAGTGGCAGTTGCCTTGAAAGAACTGGCGAAACACAAGGCTCCAGGAATTGATGGGATACCAATAGAGATGTTTCAACAAACAGATGCAGCACTGGAGGTCTTAACATGTTTATGCCAACAGATTTGGAAAACAGCTACTTGGCCAACTGACTGAAAGAGATTCATATTTGTGCCTATTCCCAAAAAAGGGGATCCAACTGAATGTGCAAACTATCGGACAATATCATTAATATCGCACACCAGCAAAATTCTACTAAAGATCATTCAGAAGTGACTGCAGCAGTATATAGACAGGGAATTACCGGAAAATCAAGCAGGATTCAGAAGAGGGCGGGGAACCAGGGACATCATTGCTGATGTCAGGTGGATATTAGCTGAAAGCAGAGAAGATCAAAAAGATGTCTATCTATGTTTTATTGATTACGCAAAAGCATTTGATTGTGTGGATCATAACAAATTATGGATAACATTTTGGAAAATGGGAATACCAGAACACCTAATTGTGCTCATAAGAAATCTGTACATGAACCAGGAGGCAGTTGTTCGAATAGAACAAGGAAACACTGAGTGGTTTAAAGTTGAGAAAGGTGTGCGTCAGGGCTGTATACTTTCATCCTATCTCTTCAATTTATACACTGAGCAAATAATCCGAGAAGCTGGACTTTATGAGGAAGAACGTGGTATCAAGATTGGAGGAAGACTCATTAACAACCTGTGTTATGCAGATGACACAACTCTGGCTTGCTGAAAGTGAAGAGGATTTAAAACATTTACTGATGAAGATCAAAGATCATAGCCTTCAATATGGGTTACGACTTAACATCAACAAAACAAAAATCCTTACTACTGGGTCAGCACGCAACTTCACATTAAATGGAGAAAAGATTGAGGTTGTCCAAGATTTTGCTTGGCTTGGCTCTATAATCAACACCCGTGGAAGCAGCAGTCAAGAAATCGAAAGACGCATTGCTCTAGGAAAAGCTGTGGCAAAAGATCTCTTTAGAGTATTGAAAAGCAAAGACGTCACATTGAAGACGAAGGTGCGTCTGATTCATGCCATGGTATTTTCAGTGGCATCATATGGTTGTGAAAGCTGGACATTGAACAAGAGAGACAGAAAAAGAATTGATGCTTTTGAATTGTGGTGCTGGAGACGTCTATTGAATATACCATGGACTGCCAAAAGAACCAACAAATCTGTCCTAGAAGAAGTGCAACCAG
>VMDO01043181.1:0-10077 GCA_007922755.1 Pedetes capensis
TCAGCAGGCTGCCTCTGGCCTCAAAATCACGATCCTCCTGCCTTGGCCTCCCAAGCCTCTGGGATTTCAGGCGTGCGCCACCATGCATAGCCAAGAGTATGTTCTTTTTAAACACGACTAAAGCAGGAGACACAATGAGATATGGGAAATCAGGATGCTCACAGATATGGCCGAACTTGTGGGCAAGATGCAAAGGGAGTGTCCGCTGGGTTCAGCTGGGATCCACACAGCTGCCAAGCACTTCCTGTTTGACAGGCTCAGGCCCCTGAAGCAAACGGGACAGAAGTGAGGGAGGCAGTTGGGGTGGGGTGTATAGGCACATGCCTGCCCTCTCCAAGCCAAAGGATTTTCCTACTTCTCCTCTGGAAATTCAATCAAGGCAAAAGAAGAAACAAACTAAAAATCAATGGAGTTCTTTTCTATTTTCCCCAATCCCTCCTGGGGGATCCTTTGTCTTGGAATGTGCCAGAATGAGGGAGTCCCTCCCCAAGGAGGGTTATAGGACACATGGTGATTTTTAAAAATTCCAGTGCAGTGGAAATCCAGGGCTCCAAAGGGCTCTACTATCTTTTTTTTTTTTTTTTTTGCGGTATGGGGGGTTTGAACCCAGGGCTTTGCGCTTGCATGCTTTGCAAGTGCTGGACCACTGAGCTGTACCCCAGCCCATTTTTTCATTTTTTTTTTTTTTTTTTGAGAAAGGTTCTCGCCAAATTACACAGACTGCCTCTGGTCTCGAACTTGTGATCCTCCTGCCTCTGCCTCCCAAGCCGCTGGGATTACAGGCATGCGCCACTGCACCCGGCTCCAATATCTTTCGATAAAACACTATGGCAAGGCACATGCAGAGATGGCCCCTCGGACTTCCTGCTCTGGGCCTGAGATGGCCTTCCTCACTTGTTCCCATGGCCTGGACCTCTGAGTTGGCGAGGTTCCTCTGGCTGAGGTGTGGCACCAGGGAATCCCCAAGGTCCCCGGTTCAGCATGACAGAGAAGTCCTTTGCAAAGGAGAGATGGTGGGAACACTCACCGGTCACTCTTGGTTTATCTGAGCCACTGAGAAGGTCACTATTCCTCTGGAACCAGGATAACAATGAGCAAGGAGAATATCCAAGGAGGGACTCTTTTTTATTGATTGATTGATTGATTGTGGTACTTAGGGGTTGATTCCAGGGCCTCACACATATTTGCAAGAGCTCCACTACTGGGCTGCACCCCCAGCCCATTTTTAATTTTTTTTTTTTTTCAGTCACACAGGCTGCCTCTGGCCTGAAATTCCCAATCCTCCAGCCTTCACCTCCTGAGTAGCTGGGATCACGGGTGTGCGCCACAGCACCTGGCTGAAGGAGGGACCTTTAATGGGAACATTTAACCAGGTGCGGAGGCGCACGTCTGTCATCCCAGAGACTTGGGAGGCAGAGGGAGGAGGATGGCGAGTGGGAGGCCAGAGGCAGCTTGTGTAACTCAGTGAGACCTTGTCTCAAGATAAAAAAATATTAAGGGCTAGGGGTGCAGCCCAGCGGTAGAGGATTTGCTGAGGATGTGTGAGGCCCTGGGTTCAACGCTCAAGTACTGCGGGGGTGGGGGAAGAGAAGAAGAAGGAATATTTACAGGCTGGCATGTTCCTCCTCCTTGTTCCAACCTGTAGCTCATCTTCCAGTTAAGGGTGTGGCTTGCTTTTGGAAACCAGTGACTGTTTACACACCGGCTGTCAGAAGCACTGTGTGACAGTGGAGGTCACCCATAACTCCATACCGTCATGGATGTAGCTCTGGTTTCCTTGCTCTTGGGCTGCCTTGGTTTTCCTCCTCCTCTTCCCCTCCCTCCTCCCCCTCCCCTCCTCTCTTTCTCGTCTCCTCCTCTTCTTTCTTCTTTTCAGTACTGTGGGTTGAACCCAGGGCCTCACCCATGCTAGGCAAGCGCTCTACCACTGAGCTGCACCAGCCTTTTTTGAAATGCTTTATGTTTGATTCCGGGTCTCGCTAAGTTTTGCAGGCTGCCTCTAGCCTTGAGCCTGCGATCCTCCTGCCTCAGCCTCCTGAGTTCCTGGGATGACAGATGCGTGCCTCCAGTTCCACTTACATCTTATTTGTTGAAACAGTGTCTCATGACCACCGCTAGTGCTCAAGGGAGCTGAGCAGTGTGATTTAACCAGACTCCTTTCTACTCTGACTACAACCAGGCTTCTGTTAGGAAGGAAGAGGGAGTAAAGGGGCTTCAGGCGGGCCAGTCCAGCTTTTTGCCTCTGTCCCCAGGGGCCTTCCTGTGATTTCTTTTGCTTGTGTTAGTTACAGTTACTTTATATGGGTTTCTACCAAAGAAGATCGACACCACAGCTAATTTTTCCTTCTTATAAAAACAATGCATTTAGTTCTATTGTGGGCAAAGGGGAAATACAAGTAAGAAAATAAAACGATCAGGATCACCTGAAATTCCACTCGCCAGAGACAAACATCATGGATAATCTAGTCATATCAATACATATTCTTTTCCTTTTTTGGGTACTTGGGGCCTCACACGTCCTTTGTAAGTGCTCCAGCACGGAGCTGCATCCCCCACCCTGTTCTTATTTTTAAAATTGGCAAAGAGTCTTGCTAAGTTGTGCAGGCTGCCTCTGGCCTCAAACCTGTGATCTCCCACCTCCACCTCCTGAGTTACTTGGATTATAGGCATGAGCCACCGCGCCAGGCCATATCAACAAATATTCTAACTAGTGTTTTTCTACCTTAGAAGAAACTTCCTAAATCATTTCTATTGTTTTTTTGAGACAAGGTCTCACTGCCTAGCCCAGGCTGTCCTGGAACTCACTATGTAGACCAGGCTGGGCTTGGACTCAAGTTGATCCTCCTGCCTCAGCCTCCTAAATGCTGGGATTACAGGCATGCACCACCACACCTGGCTTGAAATCCCCCAAATCTTACAGGAATGCTCACTTTATAAAATAGATATCATAGAGCTGCTTTGATTGATACTGGCGTGGGGGACCCACATCCCTTTAATTTTTAAGGATCTTCCCAGTGGCCACTGCACAGACAAATCCCACTTCATTTAATCAGTCCCTTCTTGGTGAGTACTTAGGTTGCTGCCTAGTTTCCATTGTGATAGGTACATGTTGTTATAAACTCCCTGACCATTTCTTTCCATTTGGCCAGGTTTGCTTCCCTGTTGGGACCCACGTATTGCTTTGGAGAAGGTAACTGGACAGTGGCGGATGAGTCATTCTTTCCCTCTGCCATCCATGGCTTTCCACTGGCAAATGAGTTTCTCTCCTCCCACCCAGCATAACAAGAACAGCCATCTTTAAAAGCACTGAGATTTTTTTCAGGAAATTCCCTCCTGGGTGAAGGAGCCATGGAGGGGAACGAGAATCTGGGATGTCGGGGGAGATGGGCAACATCTGCACCACCATCCTGTGGGCGCGTGGGGGCCACGGTGTCTGCAGACTGACCTTGTGGCCTTCCCTGCCTGTCACCCGCTCCCCAGGATTCCCAGAGCCCCTTGAACTCCCCAGTCCTGAATCTACTTCCTCCAGCTCCGACCTGGTGATCGGTTGCCCAGCGATGGCTGATAACGTGAAGGCTTTCGCATCCTCAGGAATACAAGAGGCCAGCAATGCTTTTGAACCGCGCATGCCAGTTTGGTGTTAGCAATAGCCGGAAGTAAGAATTCCCTGCCAGGAGCTCCGGAAGAGCAGCCAGCTGACAGGCCCAATCAAAGGAAGCTGGCTTCCTCTGCGAGGTGCAGGGGAGCACGAGGGCTCTGCAGTTCTGGGAAAAACAAAAAAACCTTTGTGGGTGGCTCAGGAATGTGGGGGTGCTCGCCCCCATCTTCCCTTTCCTGTCCCATACACACGATTGTCTTTTGAGACATTTGATTAATTGGTGCAGAGCGTGTACAGAGAAAAGCAAGGGAAGCCCGTGCGTGCGCACGGCGTGGGTGGGCATCGAAGGGAGCTCGCCGTGTGCCCGCTGCTCAGGTCAAGAATCAGGACCCCGCCGGCGCTATGAGGACGCTGCCTGTTATCCCAGTGCCCGGGAAGCCGAGGCACGAAAATCACAAGGTCAAGGTCAGCCTGGGCTACATCACGATAGCGAGACTGTTGCAAAAATCAAAGACAAAACACAAACACACAACGGCAGCAACAAAGAATCAAGAGCTTCTTAGCAGCTTGGAAGACTCTTTGGGGTTCCTCTCCAGCCCCTACCCACTTACCTGTGAAGGAAACCTGAGTCCCCAGGGGTAGGCAGTGAGACAGCCATTCAATGGAGATATGGAGGAAGATGGGGGTGCAGACTGGCTGCCCCCAGCCATCAGGAGCGAGACAGAGCTCTGAGGATACTGGAAGGACGTTATTCTTTTTTTTTTTTTTTTTTTTTTTTTGTGGTACTGGGGGTTGAACCCAGGGCCTTGCGCTTGCAGGCTCTGCAAGTGCTGGACCACTGAGCTGCACCCTCAGCCCATTTTTTTTTTTTTTTTACTTTTTGAGACAGGGTCTCGCTAAATTACGCAGACTGCCTCTGGTCTCGAACTTGTGGTCCTCCTGCCTCCGCCTCCCAAGCCGCTGGGATTACAGGCATGCGCTACTGTGCCTGGCGAGAGGGATGTTATTCTAAAAGACCCCAGGCCCTGATCCACGCTCTCTACCTGCCTGAGTATGAGCTAAGGCAGACCGTTCCAGGCCATCCGCCTGGGGGCACATACTCCAGAAAGGACTGGCAAGTCCACCGAGTCATTTTACAAAACAGAGAATGCTAGATTTTATTCCCCTACACCGCAGCAGGGGATTTCTCTCCGCGGAGCTTGGCCTCCCTTAGGTCACACTGCGCATCCAGGACAGGCGCCCTGGGCTGATGTCACACCAGAGCCTGTCCTAGTTTGAATAAAGCTCTTCCTCTCCTCTCTCTTCCTTCTGCCCTTCTCTTTCCTTGCCCCCACCCTCTGCTTCTCTCTTCTCTCCTCCTCCTCCCCCACGGCAGCCACAGGCACGCCTCCCCTTCTGTTGGGCCGGCCATCTCTTCTGTTTTCCAAGCTACTTTCCTCCTAGAAGCCTGCTTCACTGTTCCCTCGAGTTTTACTTCCCCCTGGGGACTGGAACTATCCTTCTGTTGACTCATCCAAAGAACTGAGATTTTTCCAAATTCCTTTACAGGTTTATGTAAACATCGCCAGGTGCCTCAGTTTCCCCAGTAATAATTCCTGACAGGCATATTATCTTTTAATAAACCTTGTCTACACTCTCTACTATAACCTGTGTATTAGGTATAAATTATTTTATACGCCAAACACAAATAGATCAAGGTTTTGCTGCTGCCAGCTTCCCAGACCAGTTTCCCCGTAGCACCACTTCTTCCTCTAGGAATTAGCTTTGCCTGCTGCTTTATATTTTATTGAAATGAAATCATACAGGATATTCTCTTTGGTGCTTGGCTTCATTACTTAACATGACTTGTAGAGATTTGTCTATATTACCGGCCTGGTAGTTACACCTCCCACGTGCCTGTCAGCTTGTTGTGCTGTGGGGGCTTGTGTGTTGCTGTGATGCTGAAAGCTCTGCCACCCATATCTCAGATACCAGCAGGGCCACCCATGGTGGACAAGTTTCAGCTGAGCTTCCAGACCAAGACATCCTAAGGGGAAGGACCCAGCAGCCCACTTCTGAAACAATCAGCTATGGGAAAACTCTATGAATAGCAGAGAAGCACTGTCAGATTTGGTGCTAGAAAATGAAGACCCCTTCCCAGGCTGGAAAGCATTCAAGAAATGACTGAGGAAGAGTTGCTTCCTCAAAGTAGAATCGACCTTAATGATGGGAATGGAGTAAAGCCCCTGGGACCTCCTTTTGCTGATGTGACATGATTCAAAATGAGAAGAAACACAGTGGCTGCAACAATGGGCTCAAACAGAAAAAGATCATGTGCATGGCACAGTGTTAGGTAGTGTTTCATTCTGCTATACTTAGGGTCACTATGAGTCAGACCTGGCTTGATGGCACCTAACATCAACATCAACAACAACAACAACAATAACAACAACAGCAACAACAACAGCAACAACAGCAGCAACTAGTCATGCATCCATTTGCATTGCTGAGTAGTATTCCCTGTGTGAATCCAACACGATACTGCTCTTTCTATTACTTACTACTTACGGGCCTCCAAACTCTTTCCACTTCTGACCATTACAGCGAGCCTATGCACAGCCTGGAACACGTGTTGCCGTGCACATGTGTATGTAGGCTGCAGGGATACGTCGAGTGAAATTGCCAGGTCATGGGTATTTGGGTCGTGGATCATCATGTGTTCACCTTGATTAGGAGCTGCCAAGCCATTGCCCAAGTGGCAGTGGGCCAATCCACACTTCTTCTGTGGGAATTGCAGCTGCTCTGTGATCCTGTGACACTTGGCAAGTCAGTCAGAGAGGATGAGCTCATTCATTTCAGCACTGTTTTCCCCTGGGGCTGCCGCTAGTTCTTATAACACCTCTGCGTGACTCACAGAAGGACATCCCTTCCTTAATAGGCTGTATTTTGCGCGACTGAAAAAGGTTTGGATGCGCTGGTTTAGTTGGAGCATAACGTGTTACTGCCCTCTGCTGGACGACTGTTGAAACTCGCAGTACTGTACAAATCCTGGGTGCCTGTGATTGCAAAGGCAACCTCTTAGGTGTGATGCCCTTGGGCAGTGCACACCCTGGGCAGCTGCACACAGCTACTCCAGCCATTCCCCACTCTTGTCCATTCACACTGGAGGTGTAGGGAAGGACTGAGGAGGAAGTCTGACAATAGCTCACAGAAATGTGGCCCAGGGGCTGAAACTGGCCTGCAGCTATGTTTTATTTGACTCATAATGTTAAAAAAAAAAAAGCAAATATTTAAAAATTTGAGATGGATTTGACTAAAATTCTGGAAAAATAGGAAAAAATATGAGAAAGTGGAAAAAATTGTCCCTTATCTTCAAATTATAACACAGGCTGATCAGTATATGTCCTTAATTAGCCTTAGACTCTGCCTTGCCCTTGTTATTGTTAGGTGCTGTTGCATGGAGTCCAACTCATAGTGACAGGATGCACAACAGAATGAAACACTCCCTGACACTGTGCCATGCATACGATCTTTTCATCTTTGGGTCCATTGTTGCAGCCACTGTGTTTCTTCTCATTTTGAGTTGTACCATATCAGCAAAAGGAGGTCCCAGGGACTTTACTCCATTCCCATCATTAAGGTGGACTCTACTTGGAGGAGGCAAGTCTTCCCCAGTGGTCTTTTGAATGCTTTCCAGCCTGGGGGGGGGCCCTCATTTTCTGACACTATATTTGACAGTGCTTCTCTGCTATTAATAGAGTTTTCAATGCTAATTGTTTCTGGAGTGGGCTGCTGGGTCCTTCTCCCTAGTGCGTCTTAGTCTGGAAGCTCAGCTGACACCTGTCCACCATGGGTGGCTCTGCTGATATCTGAGATAGTGGTGGCATGGCTTTCAGCATCACAGCAACATGCAAGCTGTCACAGCACAGCAAGCGGACAGACAAGTGGGGGTACGTCACCCTACTGCCTCCCAACTCCATGGTCTCTCTCAATGACAGTCACAAACCAAAAATGTGATGCTCATGCAGTACCGGGTCCCCACTCCCCAGTGTCTTTACTTATTAATGGTACCTGCCTGGATGTGTTGTTGTTGTTCTTGTTGTTGTTGTTAGGTGCCATCGAATTGAGTTCCTGTATCCGGCGTATAAATGAATTTATACCTGACACAGAAGTTACAGTAGAGAGTATGTTGTTGTTGTTGTTGTTAGGTGCCCTCGAGTCGGTATCCGACTCATAGCGACCCTCTGTACAACAGGGGAAACACTATTTGTCAGTGCTTCTCTGCTGTGCATAGGGTTTTCAATGGCAGATTGATTTTTGGGAGGGGGTTGCCAGGTCCTTCTCCCAAGCCTACAGCTTCTGGTGTTCCCAGGCGGTCTCCCACCCAGGTACTAACCAGGCCCGACCCTGCTTAGCTTCCGAGATCTGACGGGATCGGATGCCACAGGGCTATGGCTGCAGGCAGTAGAGAGTATAGAGAAGGGTTATTCAAACATAGTACACACTGAAGAAATAATTACAGAGAAGATCGAGGCACCTGGAGAAGCTTAGGGAAACCTGGAAGAGAACTTGAAATAAACTTGAAAGAAATTTCCATGTGAATCAGCATTAGGATATTTCTGTTTCCAAGAGAAAGGGAAAGTCAGAGAGAACAGAGGTGAGCAGACTTCTGGAAGGAAAAGAACCCCAGAGCAGATGGAGAGCCCCCGAGAAGTGAGAGGGTTGCACGTGGTTGCCCAAGAAAGAAACGAAGAGCAAAGGGTGAGAAGTGGAGAGGAAGGGAGAAAAGAAGAAAGAAACAGAGTGGGCACGTGTTTTCTGCTGTTTTATTTCAATCGGGGGGGGGGGGGGCTGGTGACATCAGCCCTGGGCACCCAGCTCCAGGCAGCCCAGTGTGACATGAGCTTGGGGTCACTGCTTTGTAAGTAGATCGAGGGCTTGGATTCGAGTGTGGAGCCCATTAGAAAAGGTCCCTCCGATGGAGGTGGCTTCATTCATCATGGCCAGAAGGCGGGAGTCAATTTCAATGCCCTCTCCATGGTGCCTCCACATGCCTAAGCTCACCTGCCAATCACCATCATCTGGGACCTAAATGTTCAAACATGAATCCTGGGGCACATTTTATGATTAAACCTCTGCATCAGGGCGCCCGGGCAGAGGGGTAGGTGGTTCACGAGCTGGTAGCCAAGAATTGGTGAAGCTGTGAGCAGGTGGTGGCAGGCAGGAGGAGAGGCAGGTAGAGGCCAGCGGAGGACCTAGGATGTGCTCAGAAAGTATCTGATGTCCCTAGAGATCAGGGCGCGGATGGCACAGTGGCCAGTCACAGAGCTGAGACCCAACCAGACATTCCATATCTGTATACTACAGAGTTCTAAACCGCGTTGATTACATCAAGAAAATTTCACTTATCTATGTATGGCATTTTTTTTTCATCTAGCAGCTAAATTAACAAACCATGAAGTAATTGTCTTTATTAGCATTGCTGAATGAGAATGGTCATAATAATGCCAGCGTCTGTTGGGCATCCACTGCGGGTGAGGGGCTGAACCATCTCATTTAATCTTCGCAAGGTCAGGGGACCTCAGTGTTGACGCTATTATTGGCTCCATGATTGAGAAAGCGTGAGGCAGGGAAACAGTTCACCCCAGAGCACTGCAATTACAGGGCCCAAACTTTGAACCCCTCTGCCCCTCTGTCCAGATACCACTGGGCTCAGAAGCAACACCTCTATTATTTACTTTTTATTTATTTTTGCAGTATTGGTTTTAAGACATATTTTCTATTTTAAAATATTTTGTATCTTAATATTTTATTTTTTTATTCTGTATTTTAAATCTCACTACATTGAAGAGTTGTGGCACGACATAAAAGATATCATTCAAGAAGGAAGCAAAAAGTTCTTAAAAAGACAAGAAAAAAAGAAAAGACCAAATTACACGTCCAAAGAGACACTGGACCTTGCCCTTGAACGTCGAGCAGCTAAAGCAAAAGGAAGACATGATGAAGTTAAGGAACTAAACAGAAGATTTCAGAAGGCAGCTCGAGAAGACAAAAACAAATATTATAATACCATGTGCAAGGAGCTGGAGGCAGAAAACCAAAAGGGAAGAACACGCTCTGTGTTTCTCAAGCTTAAGGAAGTGAAGAAAAAATTCAAGCCTTGAGTGGCAGTAGTGAAAGATTCTACAGGGAAAATATTAAATGATACAGGAAACATCAAAAGAAGATGGGAAGAATACACAGAGTCATTATACAAGAAAGAATTGTTAGATGACCAACCATTCCAAGAGGTTGCATATGCAGAGGAACCAATGGTGTTGAAGGATGAAGTGGAAGCTGCCTTGAAAGAACTGGAGAAACACAAAGCTCCAGGAATTGATGGGATACCAATAGAGATGTTTCAACAAACAGATGCAGCACTGGAGGTGTTAACATGTTTATGCCAACAGATTTGGAAAACTGCTACTTGGCCAACTGACTGGAAGAGATCCATATTTGTG